>JANTOQ010090156.1:0-16663 GCA_027564595.1 Bythotiara depressa | reverse complement strand
CGTCAGAGTTTGACAAAAACTTGGGAAATCGTTTACTTTCTTACACTAGACGTCTGGTGCAAATATGAAGGGAATTGGAATACTTAAAATTCATGAAAATTATTGTCAATGTAAAAATGAAAATGAAATATCCTTTTTACAGAATCATGCATAGATCCCATCATGCATTATGAAAGTAATATTTTAAACTTTTATATTTATACCTAAACTATACCACATAATTACTTTTTCAGACTGCATCAAATTATTATAAAACTGTCTAATCAGCAGTATAAGACTTCTATTGTGAGATAATACCTCAAGATTTAATGTAGCACTGTGCTGGGCTGGGAATATAATTTAGCCAACTTTAATGTTATAATGTTTGGATTACTTCGTCTGTAAGTATCAATCCAGTGATTTTACTCGTGTTTACAGTCTCGTTTGGTCACATGGTCACCTCTATATGGATAGTTAATTTAATAAGAATAAATGAATAAATCTTTTTTTTTGACACTTTAATGCATCGTGTCCCAGAAAAGAAATAAAATAATTGGTTATTTCTATGCTATTTTGCTTTCTCCAGGGGGTTAATTATTGGAAATATGTGAAATAAATTTGGTAAAAGCTGATGACCCCCTGGTTCCTCATAAAATTATAAAGGTATTTAATGGGAATTTTAATATAACCAGGAGGTATGCTTATGCATTATAGTGTTAAACAGTTTTAGTGAATAAAAAACTTTGATATGAAAGCCACCTTGCTGACGACCTAGAAACAGTTGGTGTTTTATACATTAAGATTTTTATGAAAAAATTGAAATTTCTATAAAAGATAGTATTTTTTTATATACATACAAGTGATCTTTAAAACAGGTTTGAGTTAAATAGGCAGCAATGTTAAAGTATAGAGTATTATAACAGTATTATAGCAGAATAAAAATGTCTTTATGTTCTAATATTTGTTTATTATTTATGGAAGATTTACCAATGAAATACACGTCTCCCAAAGATTTACCAAATGAAATACACGTCTCCCAAAGATTTACCAAATGAAAGATTTACCAAATGAAATACACGTCACCCAAAGATTTACCAAATGAAATACATGTCTCCCAAAGATTTACCAAATGAAATACACATCTCCCAATGTTACCTTCTAGAACTTGTACAGAATATAATTTCTTGACAAGCAAAATATTAAACAATTTAAGTACCAATGAAGCTCATGTGTATTGAAGATTAACATTCTTATGAAAATATCAACTGGAAACAAAATTACATTTTATACTAATTATATACTTATATTAATTTCTGATAGATAAAATAATTTGACATTGACATACTGTAGCTAAAAGAGAAGTGTTTATCCAAAGTACATCATCCACCAAAGACAACCGAGTTTACATATAGTTACTATGAGTACACATAACACAATCAAATCATTTCGACATTCTAATTTGTTTTACTACAAATGCAAGAGAGAACTTTGATGACATAGTATATTATCATGAATTTATGTAACAAGATTTATATTATATCACATAATAAAAAATATAATAATGAAATAATTGTGCACCCCTCATTCCAGATTCTTCTGAGCATGAACAAACAGTCAAAATCAGAAAGTGTTTTCTATGCTTGAGGTTAATAAAAAAGAAGATGTTATATAACATTTCATTTGTACCTTATATTATAATATAAATGTATGCAAATTATATATTCTAAAAATAAAATACACAATATATTCTTCATCACACAGACTATATAACCTACTATATTTTCATTTTTATATTACAATTGCAAAAATAGTGTATATGGGTCATCCGTGGTAACCAGGAATCCCAGGTACCCAAATTTTCCTCACATCTCTTTGAAAATGCTATTTAAATTACCAATTTCAAAGTCAATTGTCAATTTTTTCATCTGCAAATCATTGCCAACAGCAAAATACCATTACTACACTGTTGCTTCATCCTTTGGGTAGTTATATAGGCTTCTGATTTTTCAAAGTGTGCATTTTCTTTTATTAGCATTAAAAAATATCTGGTTTACCATATACTGTATAAAATGTTTACGTGAAAATTACCAGAAAACGTTCTGATTAAACTACACATGTACTTCCAGAAATTTACTTTCCAGACCTAGACTTTATTGAGCTGCATCATGACTGAAAACTTGATATAATGCAGACTTACTGAGCTATGCCATAACTAATAACAATTTATTTATTTATCTCACATTGATGTTCATGACAAGCATACTTCTAAACAATATAATTGTACTATCTCATAAAGCATACTTTAAACTAAGATCATATGCATACTATATATGAGACAAAAAACTAATCTGGATACAACCCTACAAACCGGCTCTACGAATTACTCTAAAGATCAAACAACAGAAACAAGGTATAAGAATATTTGAGATAAATCTGCTTATAGTTTCTATAAACACTTGGTTTTAATTAGGCCTTTCATGAAGAGAAGCTAGATGTTGTTTGCAGATTAAAAGTATATGTTAAAGTAACAATATGACACTTATGCAAGGTCGGCATACTGTGACGGAATATGTAAAACAAAAACCATTTAGCCAAAACCATTAGTTAAATGACTAGTAATTACAACCAGCTACATTGTTAAGATGCAGGAAACTATAGTTCTGTTGTGTAGTATGATCCAGATCACTCGCTTATTTGGGTGTGAAAGAGTAAACACAAAGTCAAGGCAAATTAAAACTTTGTAAAAATATAAAGAATATCTCTAATAAGAAAATAAACTAGTTATAAAGACTAAATTAGAAGACAGTATAAAGTACAGTCTATGGTTGTACATAAGTGTTACCCAAACAACAATAACAATAAAAATACTCCCAACCAAATCTGTCAAATTTATCCATGAAGAAATCACTACTCTAATAAAATCTGTAAATCTTAACACTTATAAAGAATACTGCATACAGCTCTTAAAAACATAAAAAGTTACTGTGAACTCTGTAAAAGATTAAAAATTAGTTCTTTGTCAGCTGTGCATAGTGAACATGGTTGGAAATAAAAATATGATAGAGCTTAAGATATCAAAACTGGTCAAAAAGATTTAATTTGGCACCTGGGAAACATTCATTTAATCACTTTAAGTACAAAGAAAACAAATCACATCACAATGATAACAAAAACTTAATAAGACAAGAAACTTGCTCTCCATAAGAGATAAACAGAATGAATTTATCAAAAGGTAAGTGTATGAAACAATTAGAAGAACCTACTTTTTAAAACTCTTTCATACTGAGGGCCTAAATAATGTAATTTAGGAATAATAAAACTCACTAAAATCTTAGTGGTTTTCTTGACACTCACCACCAAAATTATTTTATGTTTTTTAATTTAATTTCCGGTCTTCTGATGGGCACTTGTTGCTTATGGTGATAAAATAAAATCAATTATAAGTTTATTTCCATAATTGACAAACAAGGCTGAATATTGATGAGTAATTAGTACAAGATTAACGTAGAATCATTATGAATTAGAAATAGAAATCCATTTATTATTGATCTACAAGATAGAAAAATTATTCCATAAAGTTATATTGCATTCTGACGGAACATGTGTTATATCTTTAATTCTATTATGAAGAGAAAGTTATAAACTTTTAAATATTCTCTCATATACATGGTGCAGGTATCATTCAATGACATAGTAAAAATTACTTTAATACACAATGATATTCATAAAAACTGTTGAAATTCCATTTCAAACATTATTGAATTCTAACTCCACTTGCAAATTCCTTTACATTACACCTGACACTAATAAAGATACTATTATGTGAGTGATTTCTCCCATAACAACACCTACTGTGAAATATTTTACAACTTTTTCTCAAACTATGTATTCTTTAAATGTTTTTCTATACATTTGATGAACACCTGTATATATTTTTATTGCAATTACACCACACTTATATATGCATTCATCACTTATATTCTTTCATTAACTGTGTGAGACTTATGTATGTTATTTTTAGTTATTAACTTTTCTTATGAATCTCACTACTATTAAGAACATTTTTTTTGATATCCCTCGCTGAGAGATAGCAATGATTAGTAAAAACATAAAAACTCCTCCCAAGAGATTATTTGTTTATGTTCTAACCACACTGAAGATTTACCTTTCCTGTTCATTATCCAAATCTTGCAAGTAAAACAACTGAATTATTCCTCTCCGTTCAAACAGTAATCTTCCCGGTGCAATAAACAACCAAAACCTCATAGGAAATTCAAATAATGTATAATTAAATAATGATAGAAGATTATATTGTGTACAACTACAAGGTGCATGAACTGATTCAATAAAAATTAATTTCCTATAAGACATGTTGTTGTTGTTATGTACATCATACAAAACAATCAAGTAATATGTACTAACAATTCTAATGGATGAACAAACCAGAAACAACAAACTTGTAAATTTTCTAACAACGTATTAAACTAAGAAACAGTCTCCGACCTTAATAATGATAACTTAAAGTTTCTTCAAATTTTAATGTCCATTCATAAGATTGTTTCGAAACTGAAATATTCATCACATGATCACAGAGATATTTTAATAATTACTATAGGAGGAATTCATTCATATAATTCATTATTATTTTTCTTTCATAAGCCTACAGTATCATAATTACACACAGTGAAACCTGAATTAGCCACCTCATAGACCAAGAAAAACTGGTCACTAACAATAATCTTTACATCCTATGACACAATGATTGGAAGAACAACAAAAAGGTTTTCTTTATAGAGAACTTTTCTTTATATCAGTGACATTTACAATGGGATTGACAGTTTAGAACAAATTGGCATTTAATCGTTTAGACTTAGATGTTGAGACCTATAATTATCTGGAATGGATGTGTGTGCCTCTACGGGAGTAATATTATATAAGTATTATGTATATTTACTTTTATAATGAGTGTTATTTACATTAATTTAAAAGATATAAAAATCAACATTTCATAGATGTTATAATTCATATATAATAATAACAGTGTTAGTAGAAATAAAACATCAGATCATAAAAATAAACGTTTATAGTCATTGCAAAAATATCCTTCGGGTACAAACACATAACAATCTTATTTTTTCATGACGTATTGATAGTTTTGACATCCTGTAATACTGAAACTGAAAATAACATAACTGATAAAGAACTATTCTACATAAGATTTCTATTAAAAGTATTAACTGACATAATTATTTTTTAGAGATGCTAAAACAAAATCCTAAGGTATCTTGGGTATCTGTTTCTTTTTATCCATAGTAAATAATCCGTAGTAAATATAGATAAACCATACCATTTTTGAATAAAAAAATTTATAATAGCATTTATAATGCATACCAATACATTTAACATTTCTTGCTGCAGAAAATTATTTTGTTACGTTACTTTCTAAAGAATGCTAAGTCAGTAATAATTTGAAAAGTTTTATCTTAATATCACTTCAATTCTACTACTGACAAATATGTATAACAAGATGAAACACTCACACAACAGCATTATTGGATTTAGTAGCTTAAAATATGATTAAAATTAGCAGCTTTAGATATAACATATTTGTTTATATCTTCCACCATCATTCATGTTTTGTTACATGCAGTCAAGCCTTGATATAATGGTACATCTGGGACCAAGAAAAAATGGACATTCATAAGGGTTATTATGAGATATAGTTTTTGCTAGTTTTTGAGAGGAATGTATATTTTGTGCCCACACTACAGCCACAATAAGTTTTCTTTTTCCTTGGTTTTATGTACTATTCGCGGAGTTGTGTTTTCCTTACTTCTACAAATAATTATTCCTGTAAATTCTGATATACTCAATGAAGTACACACAGATCTACAAAAGGGGTCATTCCATCTTTAATAATCATATAAACCATGAAATTAGATTTCCAGGCCCTTGAATATTCTGGGAGATATAATACCATTATCCAGGAGGTAGCACATTCCACCTCCTCTCCCAGGGGTTTGTTAAACTAAACAACCTACATTTATTATTATAGAAGAAAAACAGGCCACTATCTAGGCAGTTGGACATTATATATAGTATGAATTCTATGAAGAAGTGGGAAGAATATATATTATATTTCATAACATAATCAAAGAAGTGCAACCGAAAATTATGGTATCTATAAATTAAATCGTCACGGTACTCTAAATCCTGTTTACTTCAAAACAGAAATCGAGGTTGTAATACTTTTCAACACTAATATAAATTTATTAATTGTCTATATCCAGGAGAGGGTATAGATAGGTTCTCTTGGTAGATATTCTCAAGATTAAAAATATTTTACATTATTACCAAAAAAAGATAAAGAATTCTTCCCAAACACATAACTTCTCCTTGTAAAAACAGAAACTTGGAAATGAAAATCAAAAATTTATTACTACTCAAATGAGATTATATGATAACACTATCAGTAACAATGCTGGCTATCTACAATATTAAACAGGTTTTTAAAAACATGTTCAAACAAAGATATAGCTGATAATGCACAAGTATCCTAGTAGAAATCCATGATTCCTATCGAAACATATGCTTTGGTAACCAGGATAATCCTCATAGTTACGGTTAGCTAAACAGCCAAGTAAGAAAATATCTTGAGATGCTGATAATTACTTCAGTGCATTTTATTTTCTGATGGGTGAAATAATAAACAGGTATGTTTTGTTAGTAGCAGACATTTTGTAAATATTTACTGAAATTAGTTTTGAGAATGTGTGAAATAGACAACAAGAATTATGTTTCATTGTAACACTTGCTAATGTATATTTAATGTTTTTTTCATTCTCTAGAGAGTATTTGTAGCATTCTATTAGTATAATTATAATGAGTTTAACATTATAATGGATAATGTGATATACACTACACTAGTTTACATTTTACTATATTCGCAACATTAATGTTAATTTTATAACAACAAGTAAATATTCCTAGAAGCATATAGCAGACATCCATCCAGTAAATTTTTCCCAAAAAAATAACTTCAAGTTTGGCCAGTTTAAGTTACTTTTATTAAAATATCTACCTCTTTGTTATCTTTGACCTGTTAAATATCAGAGCCTAAATCTTATTGTGCTTTTCAAATTTTAACACTAGGCTCTAGCTTAATTGTGCTTTTAAGGTTCTAGTCATTATTCCCTTATTTATATGCCTTCATTCTTAATAAAAATGCATTTGAAAATAAATGGGGAGTGCTTTTTAATGCTCCGATTAAAATAAAGTATTTTTGAACATGAATGTGCTGAGGAATTGAAAATTTAACTACTTGCAGTTGGAAAAAAGCATCATTTCACAATGTATATCAAATTCACTTTCACAGTGGTTATTTTTCACTGAATTTGAGACTTGTAAAGTCAGAGTTATTAGCTGATTCCCTAGCATGTCTTTTAGTAGAACATCGTTTCATTGTTTCTGCTCATACTGAACTTAATTTTGAAGACACAAAAAGTATACCATCATAAATTCTATAACAAAAACTATTATTATGTTGTTACATAATATAATAATATACATAATAATTATTAGGTTGTTACTAAAGCCCAACTGATCATAATTACTTTAAAAGTTAAAATAAGCATGGCTTGGATTGTTAAATATATTGAATACTAGATAGTTTTTATTGCTTACACGGTACTGGAAGAAGGCGGTCTAACAATTTTTTCCAAGTTATTTTTGGTTTATCTAAAATATGATCTTACTTAATATTTAATTTGTTTTAGACTCCTATATATCAGTTTTCAAAGAATTTCACTTATTGTAAATCTTTGCAATGTTTTTAAATTTATACTGGAAGGTTAAAAAATTCCAGCAAGAAAGTGATTTGGGGCTTTAACATGTTTCTCCCTCTAATGTGAAGAAGTAACTGACTCATTTATTTATTTACTGCTTTCATATATTAAAAAAGGATGTTTTTTTCGAGTGTTTTTGTTATGTTGGCCTTTTTTTGTACATTTACAATCAATCGATAATGATATTACACTGTCAAAATAGTAAATAACTAAAGCTTGTTGACATGTTATTATGTTCATGTTTGTATAGCGAAAAGTAAATATTACAGTTGTGTAAACAAATTATTCATTCAATGAACTATGTGAGAAAAAAATAATTTTAAGAGACAAATTTGCAGCTTATTTATATTGTAGGCAGCTAATTTGTATTATAGAAAAACAATATGGCCCAAAAAAGTGCCCCATCAGTAAAATGTATATGATGCAATATGTATATGATGCAATATGTAGGATAAAGGGATGCACCCTGTCTTCATATTCATGGACATTCTCTTGCACATAACTAAAGTATGTCAAAGCATGTCTTGGATATTTTCTTTTGGTGTTTTTCTTCGTATAAATTAAAAGTACGGAAAAAAATGCAGGTATGTCATATAGGTGCATTTATCTATGATTATTTTGATTACCACACTTGGGAGTTTACAAACCAGATCTATAACAAATAATAACAGGTGTTGAAGCTTGTCAGTGGTTGTGTGAAAACGACTTTTTTTGTCAGTGGTTGTGTGAAAACAACTTTTTTTGTCAGTGGTTGTGTGAAAACAACTTTTTTTGTTAGTGGTTGTGTGAAAACAACTTTTTTTTACCCTTTAGTCTGAATACCTCCTGTCTATTATTGTAAACTAATTATTAGAAACATTTATAATTTTATGAATTCGTTTTCCCTTTCATTTTTAACAATTAACAGCTTATAGTAGAAGAAGCAAAACAAATAATTTGATTCATTTCTGGGACAACACCAAGCACTAAAAGTGTTAATATTTTATTTAATCGAGATAAAAGAAGATATTAAATGCAATGGTTGCAAACAGAAGATTTTATATGACAATGTTCAGGTTGTTTGGATTAGAGAAAATCAGTAAATATAGACAACATGCATATTTCTTCCAGCTATGCAGAATAAATTATAATAAATTATATATATATAATATATTATATATAAAAGGAACAATAAGAAAAGTGGAATTTAGAGGCGTTTATTATCCAATCATAATTGAGAGAATGGTTGTGACTCCTGAAAATGCACTATATTGTTTTTGAGGGAAGTATTATATACAGTGGATCTACATAAATGCTACTTATGAATTAAGTACGAATTTTCATACATGACAAATTACAGCATTATAGCATAAAGCCCATCTGCATTATAAAGGAAAGTTCTGTAAAAAAATACAACTTTCTTTCATATATTGATATCAGAAGGAAATTTAATAAATTTGTAAATCACAGCGATGGTTTGATCCTCAAAGTTGAGTTTGGTTTTTGTAGTTAAGCTGGTCTTACCATGTATAAAAGGTTTTAACAGTTATATCAATGGGTTAAATAAAATAGATTTTAAAATATTTATTTAGAAGTTTAATAAATAAAGCAAAGCTTTTTGCAAAGATGACAAACAATATAAAGTGAAAAGACACACTTGATTAACAACAACCAGATGAAATCAACATAAGAATTATTTATTCAAACAACATAGTAAAGTTCAAAGAAAAGGTAAGCTTTTTGTATTGTTGCTGTATCTCTAGAGAATATCATAAGTAAATGTAGTACCACTTTCCAACTTAATCAAGATTGATACTAACTGTACATCAATTCATTTACTGTAGATATTAAATATTATTAAAATATTATCAAACAAATTAATAAAAATAAACAGTAAACAGTAAAACTTGAGATTAACTAGTTAAAAGGTTAATAGGGTTTGCCAGTCCAGTATTTGAACACCTAATGATATGATATATTTATTAATTTCATGGGCATGGATCATTTAACTTTGGGCTATGTTATGAGAGATACACCTCTCTCAATGGGCAGTAAGATTGGCAAAACATCTGGCATATATATGAAAAAGGAGAACCTGAGTTAAATTACTTTGACACCTCTATGGGAAATGTTTTGCAGACACGAAAGTGACAGTACTATGTAAAGATTGAGAATGGAAAGAACTTCACACCTCTACAGACAAAATGGTTTTCATAAAGAGTGACAACAATTCCAGACAGTTTATCATATTTTAATGTATATGTAAATGCATATTACCTAGATCTGTCAATTCCTAAAAGTAGCCATTAATTCCAATTTGGGCATTATTTGGTCAAAGCTGGTATCCATATATCTGACACATTACTGTATAAGAGAAACCATTAACGTGAATTTAATAACTCATTGAATTAACAATTTCTTTGACTTTTCACAAATTTCACAAAATTGTATCATGGAGAGTCGAAAAGATCGTTTGATCAATGATAAAAAGAACATGCTTGCATTGTTCATAATTGCAATACACCAAAAAACAAAACCAACTACCACAGTTGAAAATCTTACCATAGATTGGAAATATATCATGAATGAAATATATAGTTGTGAGAAAAATCAAAGAAATCAATTAGTGATGTAGTATATTAATAGTATCTCATGATAATGTACCAGATATATGGAGACCAGAGTTGACCAAATGCAAAAACGGGAATTAATTGCTAGTTACAGGAATTAACAGAACCAGGTAATATGCATAAACTGCCCTGAATTCAGTTATTGTCACTTTTATGTTCGCAAAATATTTGTCCATAGAGATGTGATGTTTTATATTTTAACCCACCACGGGATTAGTGCTTACATGTATAAGGTGTTCTGCACAAAACACTGTCACTTCCACATTATTTCTCGTGGAAGTGTGAAGTAATTAAATTTAAATCCTCCTTTGTCATATATATATATATAAATGTGATTTTTCACTTCACTGTCCCTTCTCGAAATATATCTCAAAACACAGACCAACATTAAATTATTCAGGTCCCTATACTTATTAGCTGAATGTTATGTACTTATGAAAAACTTGCTAAAAAAAGTACTAGTTAGGGCACAGTTCAAGCACTCGTCTAAGTGAAATTGCACAATTTAAACATTTCATTCAAGTGCTTATTTAAACATCTCACTCAAGTGTTTCACCTTTCACAATCTTAATTAGATGGGTGAAAGTAACCATGCTCTAATAAGCTTATATTATAGCACACACTAATAAAAAATTAATCAATTTTCATTGAATGCGTGTTTATTTTAAAATGTCATTGTACACTTCTTCAATACACTCTGTTTGATTATAAAAGGTCAAAGATAATAGAAAAATTAACTTTAAGCCTGTGGATTATCTAATGAAATGTTTACCCCCATGTTTTTAACTCGTTGCTTGTTAATAACCAATCAATTTTGAGAAATCTTTAAAAACATGCAATCAAATTTTATGGAAATAAATTATGTATGTATAATTTATTACTTAATGATGATTGGTATTTCATTTGTTTCACTAAACTGTAAAGTGTGCTCTAACTAAATCTAAGTGTAACAACCTAACATTTGGAACGCAAATGATATAATCATATGTAATAGTTACAGAATCTTATAAATACACTCTTGAAACAATACTCTCAGTTTGGATCAACAGTGAGTTACAAGCTTTTACAAATTAACTGTATTTACTATCACATGACAACTCAGTAATGTTGATTTCACTTTTTTTCAATATTAAACACAACATACAGGTGCATATAAGTTAGTAACGCATTGTCGATCTATACAGTCATATAAAGATTGTTTTATGTTTCTAGGTGATATTTATAAGCTTCTGACAGTTATATATTAATTCTATGATATTTATTTTTGTTCATACATAGCTACTGCAAAATAATAACAATGTTCATCTTGTAGATTCTTCCATTCACATTCAGTTAAAACATGGTTGTAAGCTATAGTAAGATAACAAAAGGAATGTATTTGGTTTTATAAATGAAGCTGCCATACTATAAACTACTATAATAACAAAATATTCACTCTACCAGTTTAAAACTATTTACCAAAGGTGTTATTTATCTGACAGTTGGAAGAAATACTTAAAGTTCACAGGAACTGAACAAATGTCCAAAACAGCTAACCTCTTCTGCTGTGCATAAAGTTGATCAACCAAATGATTTTGTTGGGAAAACCATTAATTATCGAAATATCTGCATCAATTATAGGATTGACACGTTCAAAAAAACTCTATCCTATCATCGTTAAAACATAAATAAAAATAATCCTGTGAACATATATGAAAAATGTTTACATACAGTTCTCAGCTGTTCTTTACAACAACAAAACATTGAGTACCCAGAGTAGTCATGAACTCAAATCTTTCCTTTACAAATATAATAGTTAAAGCCTATCAAAGTTTTAATTAGTAATTAAGTGAACTTAACTACATAAACCTCTTACATGAATTTCAAAGACTCTAATCATGTGCTTTAACTTTAAACATAAGATGGCTATTTTAAGCTTGTTATAATAGTCACTGCCGTTTATGCACCACGTCCCATAACCATTCAATGGAATACGTTAGAGTAGAGTAGTTTTACCAATTAACCTTTTGTTGATATAATTACATACACTAACTTTTATCTGTATGTACACCATAGATACTTTATTTGCATTATTTGTTTACAAGTTCATATGCTTCACAGCATGGTGTATGCACTTGCATGAATCTTGGGGTGACTATAATTAGACCGATAAAGAGGCACAAATAATACCTATCGTTAGGACAAGATGAGTGGCACGTTTTCAACACAGAATATTATAAGCAGCAATAGGATCAAGTAATAGATTTAAAGAAAACTTTATGGTCCATTTACTATATATATTTACTAAGTCCTTTGGTCTAATTTAGGATCCACACAGATTTGATTACAAATCCAACAATTAAAAGTTATCCCTAAGTGCTTAAAAAGATCGATGGCAAATCTGTTGCCTCAAAACAGAAACCTACAATCTGAATGCATTTAGCAAAACAATGTTATAAAAAGAACTATTCAACCATTGTTTGCTATCTTATTATTTTTAAGGGGAATTCACATTTGGTAAATTTTTTCCACCAATTTAATAAAAACAGACATCTAGTTAGAATACTAGAAAAGTAAAAAAAATATGTTGGAAATTTATTATAAGCCATTTAAGCATTTTTTTGTTTCTCCAGTTTTTTCTGGAGCACATCAATTTGTGACGTCACCATCGACCAACTATACATTGAGAATATTAATAAACATGGAGGATTCTTCAAGTTTATAAATTTTTATTCGACTGCCATAAAATTAAGGGGAACACAAAACAAGTTGCAACATGAACTCATACATAAAGATATATGTCAGAAATTTTCAATTTCACTAAATCTAAATTGATGAAGTTATGTATACATAGAATGAACAAAGGACCTTTACTACCTAGTCTCCAAACCTGGATCCCTCTCATTTTTATCAGGATTTAAAAGAGCATACAAAGGTATGTTTTGGTTTTTGGAGAAGCATATCATACATATAATTTATTTTGTTTTCCATCGCCAAACTCTATAGGATATTCTTAGACAAATTTAACAATGTTATTTTACCTAGTCCATCCCTGGAAAATTTACTGATAAAATAAAAACTACTGAGCAAATTAACTGAAGCTCTTTTCAAAAGCTCACCAACTACCCTCACAAATTACCATATAGCAAGTGACTTGATGGATAAATAAATGGTACAATAAAGGAGAACTTTCAAAAAATGAAAAGATACATTATTAACAGAGGCACAACCAGGTAAAAATGCCAATGTTCTACACTGGATGAATATAACTTGTAATATGCATAGTACATGGTATGGAAGCCCACTAGTGCCATAGTTTTTCTTTACTTAGTTTTGAACACTAAGTAAAGAAAATTTTATCAGTGTTAATTTTTTCCTTACTTAGAATACTAACTAAAGATAATTTAAAACTTGTTTTTTATTCACTTACGATACTAATTGAACAAAGTTTCCTGGATGTTTGTTTTTTCTTCACTTACGATACTACATAAGTGAAGAAATTTTTTCTGTGTATTTTTTCCTTCACTTATGACAATTTCACGCTCCACCTTAGAACACATGCACAAAGAAAGTAAGTAAGAAATACAGAAGAAATTTGATTAAATATGTAAATAGCTTTTAAGAAAAAAGCTTACTACCAGAACCCATCATATACTTCCTGCAACATTTAAAATTGAACAGAAACACCAAGGTGAAAAGTACACCTACTGTCTGTCAGGTTGATAGTCCAATATGGTTGCAATAATGTTGTGACATCTGTTGAAATCATTTCTTCACTTAAAGTTGTAAGTGAAAAAAAAGGAATAATATATTGACTTTAGTGTTGTAAGTGAATAATAAAAATAGAGAAAGAAAAAATAAAGTTTTCAAAAATTTGTCATAAGTAGAGAAAATTAATTATTCCCGATTTTTTTCCAATTAGTGTCATAAGAAAAGAAAAAAAATGACACCTACAATATAACTATTTATTCAGTCAGTTTCATAAGTAAAAAAAAATTGGTTTTGAATAACTTTTTCCACTTAGTTTCATAAGTAATGAAGAAGAAAAAAAAATTCTCACTTAGTTATAAGGATAAACATAACCATAGGGGTTGATGAAAATCATTAATATCTTTTCATATATGCATTTCCAGGTCATAAAAATGAATATTTTTTAAATGGCCTATCCAACTGTCATAATATTATTTTTTAATATATTAGTTAAAAGAAGAAATAAATGTTCGAAAACTTTTTTGCCTGTCAATATTCGAAGAGTGAAAAGGTACAATGGCCTCGTGTTTTCTAGCTAATAATTATATCATCGGAAAGCTGATGTTCTGAACTCCAAAACCATGTCTCAGGGGTTTTTTATTTTGGGTTAGTGGAGAGAAAATTAATAAAACTTGTTACTAATACACATAAAAATGATTGAAAAACTTCCTCACTCATCTTTATTCATTTATATCTCATGATCAAAGCAATTTAAAGAAAAAATGAGACACAGTTTTGTAGAGCAAAGATAACTGATTCTTACTATGTCAAAGGCAGGTTTTCCCCTGTTTTCCCTTGTACCTTTTCACTCTTCAAAGTTAGGGAATAGCACGAAAAAACGTTTCTGAGAAACAGCATTTTAAAGAAGTTTATTACAGGTGGATAATCTGAAAGTAAAGAAATGATTAAGATTACAGCTGATTATGTCGGGTTTGTTTACTTTTCTTTTGGTAGTCTTGTAAATTATTACAATAAGTTGTAATTTCTTACAAAATAACAAAGAAAAGGAAGGAAAAAATGTTCATTACCATTTAACATTCTTTTCCAGTGACAGCGGAAAGAAACAGCGTGTTAGCTACATAAACGCATATGCATTACAGCTTGGGCGAACAAAGTGTATATTGCATAAGCGAGGCATTTAGCTTGCTTATAACTCCTGTGTTAAAGCGGCGAAAGCATCTAAGCAGCAGCTTGCAAAAGCGTTTTGAGCATAAAATTTGAAATGGCTGATATATCTTTTGAAGAGAAAAAATCCAAAGGAATTTGCTGGGATTTCGAACGTGGAGTATGTAATCGAGGAAATAGATGTAAGTTTTACCACCCAGAAGGTGTCTCCCAACCTGACCAGAAGTTGCCAATATGCAAGGATTTCCAAAATAAAGGTTGTGATCGTATAAAATGCAAGTTCTTGCACATTACACAGGATGAAGAGGCTGATTATAATGCTACTGGTGTTTTACCTGATCATGGAGGCCGCCCAGAAAAAGTTAGAGCAATGGGTGGTGGGGGTAGTAGCGGTGCTAACACAAAAGGTCTAGATGTGTGCAAGGATATGTGCAAAAATATCCATTTAAAGATTATGTGTATCCTTAAGTAAAGAAAAACGATGGCACGAATGGACATCCGTAACATGACTTACTTAGTGGTTCAAGAACATTCTGCTGATAAAGAATTATTAACGTTTGACAAAATTTCAGATATATCAAGGAATGAAGAACGAAAGTAAACCAAAATATTTATGAGCAAGAATAACATCATTTTTTCTTCTGTTTTTAATTCTCTTGGTCCAAATATTTCCACCATTCTAAAGTGTCATATACATTTACTCAGCGACTCACCTTTCTTGAATAAACTATTTCCGGATGGAACAACAACAGTGGCAAATAAATGATGTGTCAATAACTTAAATGAACTATTAGTTTGTGGAAATCCTTATATCAAGTCCAATGGTTATGTAAAATGTGTGAAAAAGTGTGACTCAGTGATAATTTTATTCCAAGTAATTGTTCATGCTACATGGAATAAATTTTACATTAGACGTGACAGCACTTGTTCTTCCAAATATATCCTCTACTTGGTGTTTTACAGGCAAGACATTGGTTCAACAGTAAACTGGAGACCTTGATTATCTAATTACAAATGTCACATAAAAAAGAAACTACAACCAAATAACACAGTGATACATTTTATAAAGGAAAATAGTGACGACAACACGTATCGCATATAAAAATTGTATTATGATACTCAACATTGTTAAAAAGGAATTATAGGATGCACATTTAAATGAGAATAAATTTTGGATAGGAATTTAGTTATGCAACAAAAAGCTTTAAAATGGGTCACATGATTGGAATCGATTGATATGAATAGAGTGAATATAGTGATGCCATTATCCATTTTCTTTTAAGGAATAATACAAGTGATGTAGCAATTTTCGAAATAAAACAAAATAAAACAAATGAAACAAAAACAACCCTCCTGGGATTAGCATCTTCTTACCCT
>JANTOQ010090045.1:0-16668 GCA_027564595.1 Bythotiara depressa | reverse complement strand
ATGATGAATGATGTAATAAAGACTTGTAATATAATAATACAAAACCTACATTCATGATGAATGATGTAATAAAGACTTGTAATATAATAATACAAAACCTACATTAAACGAATAAAATACATAAGAGCTTGTTCCAAATTTAAAAATATTAGATGTCATATATAAAAAGAATAAATAAAACTGCAAATGGAATATTAACAAATAATTTGAAGTATAAATACAACATTACTTTTTTCTGCAACCCTTTCTTTGCTTATAATATAGAACAGACTGTTCATGCCTAGGGTATTACCAAATAGTTGACACTACCAATATTTCTCCCTGTGCCTAAGAGTTTCTTCTGTATAGTCTGAAGTAGCATTAACTTGCTCTTATGATCTGCACTTGGAGGTGGATATATGGGTCATGTGAGTGTCAGCACTTATTATTGGAGTGCTGTTCTGTACCACAACAATCCTTGTTGATTGATGGCCCACAGAGCTATCAATCTTTCAAACTGGCTGTTTTTTTAAAGCAATTTCTTGATTTTGTGATGTACACATCATATTCCATATTAGGAATTGGTGACCTTTATTGAAATATAATTTCCTAGACAACAGGAACACATGTAAATCGACATAATTACGTCAGTCTGTCTGTCTCACTTTCTTACATCTTTATGTTCTGAACAACAGAGCAAAACTTATTCCTGTCATAATGGTCTCTGCTGAGAAGAAAACTATGTTATTTATATTGTATGATAAAGAGGACCACTGTAATAAGGACCATGACTAACGAAAATTGGTAATTATAATATGATACTTCGCAATAGTAATTTTTTATTATATAAATCCAGGTTCATATTTTAACCATTTAACCATTTTAATTGGTTCAGATCATGAGTAAGAAGCTGTCAATCAACTTGTCTTAATATCACTTGTGTGAATGTGAAATCTGCTTTTAAGTTGACAGTGGAGTCAATATATATTGATCACCACACAACTTACAGGATATAATGTATACGACATTGGAGCTATTACAATTAAAGTGGCCTCTAATACAATACCTCTTTCCTGTAATCAAGTACTTCTTATATTTATCACATTTGGTACAGTTGGTGATCTTGCTACCTCTTTTCCTGTATAATCTCTAGGTATAGAGATGACAACAGGATCTCTTTAAGAGATATTTTTTAGACTATAGATACAGCAGGAAGATTCTTTCAATTTTGGCATCAGAGTGAATGATGGGAAGATACTCCCCACTAAACTGTTTTATCTCAGGGAGTTTAGAATTATAAATAGTGATAAACTTAGTAAAACATGCCTTATTTTGTGGTGGTGGTTTTTGTCTGGCTGGCATCTTGGAATAATCTTGATGTCTTTGTCTTGAAGTCTCTGCAAAGAAAATCCTTACACAAAGGTGAAATTATGGCTTTGAAAGAAATTATGAACTGGAATAATGATAAAATGATACAAGTCTAAGACAAAAGTTCTAGATTTGTCATCTTGGAAAATAAAGACTTTGAAGATAAAATAGTTCTTTTGAAGAGTTAGATGAAGATCTAAGTATGAATTTTACAGAATGTGTCAGAGATATAACCAACGGATACAATGCTGCCTAGAAAATTTATCTATATATGTAGAGCATATTTTACAGAAAATAACTGTGAATATTCCATCTAGAATCACTAACACTAGCCGTATGCTGGACATAATTGGTTATTTAAATTCTAAAGATCAACCTGAATGTGACATTCTAGTTAGTTTTGATGTGGTCATTATGTCTTCCAGCATTACTAATAATCTGGTCTTGAAGTTGTAAAAATTAGTTAACAGAAAATATGATGTTCCTCCTTTTAAATGTATATTAGAAGCTCTTGAATGTCTAAAATACAACAATTCCAAATTACAACATGATATTTATGCAAACTGACGGCACAGTGTCACACATATCAAGGCTATACAGTGACATTGTCATGGTAAAATATAGAACTATAACAACACCTTAGAGTTCCTTGATTTAAAGCTTGAATTAAATAACAGTAAGACCTTTGTGTGTTTGCAAAAGCCATCCATAGATTTACTATTCCTAAAGGTATTGCATTAAAACTCACAAAAAACTGCAATAATGATAAAAAATACACTACACTATCATCTTAATAGCTAGAAAATATAATCCTGCAATATCAAGGATATTCCAATAAAACCAGCAACACAAAGGCAATAAGAAGTGCTGCGCACTTGAAAATCGATGGCAAATTAACAGCTTTAATGTGATGAACGCGAAATATGCTTAAATTTATTTATTTACATATTTAAATGTTTGACGGATAATTGCATTACCATGGAATGTCATTAGAACATACTTATCAGAAACAAATCAAAACATTTCTACATCTAAAATTAGGTTTACAAAACCTTCTTCAACAAATATTTGTCACAGGGGAAATTGCAGGGTTTTAAAAATATACTTTTTTACTTGAACTGCCCTAAAACGAGAGAAAACCATGCACCTATTCAAAATGCTAATTCCTGATATAGTTTATAACGTGTCCTTCAAAAAACCTACTTAAATATGATTTTATTTTTGCAAAACTTCCACTAGCCTCCGCATGTATACGAATTGATCTACAATCAAAACCTAACCCAGCAGATAGTTGTGATGCCGATGATCAATAATCAACCTCAATATGAAGTTCGTTTCTTGGACGTCAATTTTATCAACCCCAAATCAATGTTTGTCAACTGGATTTCGACGATGAATAGACTTCGGCTTATCGACGTCACATTTATTCAAAATATTAAAAGTAATTAATACAAACTTTTTCTTAATACCTTTTGCTGTTTCCTCAAAAATTAATTTTCTCCCTCACTCGCTTGATCACCCATATACATTACAAAGCTTTGAAACTCAGTGCACCCAAGCCAGTAGGAAGTACTCACCACTTGCTACCAAGCTCCACATATCTGTTTGAAGTTTTGAGTTTCCTCAAAAATTAATTTTACTGATTACTACATTGAAAGAAAAGTATACAATTGTAACTTCATTACAAAATTAAAAACTATGAATGATTAATTTATATTGCATGGAAGCTACAACCATTCACATAAATTTCGAAACTTTCAAAATTGTACCACCTTTTCAGCCTGGCTCCCTTGACCTAACAAAAAACAAAAAGAATGGGAGTAGCTGTGAATGTGAAACTAGGTTGGAACAGGTATTCTACTGTAAATTGTATGATAAATAACGAAGTCCCCTCATAAATAGGACAATAGAACAACAAAACATAGAACAACAGAACAATAGAATATAGAACTGTAAAGCAATAGATTATAGAACAGTAGAACTTAGAACAGTAGACAACAGAACAGTAGAACATAGAATTGCAGAAATTAGAACAATAGATCATAGAACATTAGAACAACAGAACAGTAGAGCATAGAACATAGAATTGTAGAACAGCAGAACATAGAAAAGTAGAGCATAGAATTGTAAAACAACTAAATATAGAACAGTAGAATATAGAACAGTGGAACAACATATCATAGAACAGTAAAATAAATTACAACAGAACAGTAGAACATCAAACTGCAGAACATAGGGAAGTAGATCATAGAACATTAGAACAGCATTAGAACAGTATATCATATAACATTAAAACAATAGAACATAGAATGGTAGAACATACAACAATAGAACTTCAGAACATTGAACAGTAGATCATAGAACAGTAGAACAACAGAACATAGAATAGGAGAACATTACAACAACAGAACAGTAGATCAGTAGAACACTAGAACAACAGAACATAACACCAGATCGTAGAACAGTAGAATATAGAACAATAGAACATAGAACAGTAAAACATAGAACAGTAAAATATAGAACAGTAGAACTACAGAACATAGAAACACATAGAACAACAGAACATATAATAGTAGAACGTAGAACAGAGAACAATAGATCATAGAATCTTAGAAAAGTAGAACATAGAATAACAAAGGAAAGCGGAAACGAGGCTGAAAATCGAAACCTTTTGTGATTAGACAGGAAAAAACATGGTCAAGTCCAAAGATCGAGTGCTCTAGAGCCCTTGATCAATAACATCAAAATATATTTTTAAATTAATGAATAAAAAAAAAGGTTTATTATTTGTGACAAAAAGCTCTGATGTATTTTTATTAATTTAATGTAGATTTTTAGTTCAATACATGAGTATGGACTGCGAAATGGGACAAAAATACTAGATTCAAATATTTTATATCAATTGAACATTTTTATATCAAGATCACTATTTATATATCAAGTTGAACATTTTTATTTCAAGATTACTATTTTTGTATCAAGTTGAACATGTTTATGCCAAGATCCTTATTTATGTATCAAGTCGGACATTTTTATATCAAGACTTGACTGTCGCTAAAAATGTGTTTCATTCGATTTTATCTCACTGAGATCGCGTAATGTCATGATTCTGTTCTGCAAATTAAAAGTTATAATTTATAAATCGATTGCGTTTCAGTCATCGCAGATAGTGTATCCTGATAAATATATTTCGTAATAATTTCAAAAATTAAATTTATGAGTGAAAATCTAAAATGTAAAAATAATTTTTGTAACAGAGGGTATGCACTATACAGAGTGATTAAACAAGGATAGGCTAAAATACGGTGTTCTCCTGAATCATATTAAGGCAGTGCATACTATCTATCGTGTTCTACTGTTGACGTTTTCCTGGAGATCATCCGTTCCGTAGTGCCTAAATGGGGTGTACGAACCTTTGATTGATACACAAGATGAATGCACATGTAATTTACATTGAAAGATGTGTTCTCAGCAAGGTTATGATGGTTCAATGCTTTTCACATATTTTTGGATTGTTGCGACAATGTTTGTTTAAGAACTTCTATTAGCTCTGGATACTATAGGCGTAACATTCCAGGTTTGACTTCCAGAACACGTTCCAGATAATACATACTCTTCACCATGCTTTTCACATATTTTTGGGTTGTTGCGAGAATGTTTAAGAACTTCCATTAGTTCTGAATACTAAAGACATAACATTCCAGGTTCGACTTCCAGAACACGTTCTATATAATCACTTTTTTTCTGATCTTAATTCCTCTTAAATGATTTCTTTGGCTGTAAGGGATTTGGACATCTCGGAAATCAATGTGGTTCTACTTCAACATCAACATGCACTTTATTTAGTAACACAGTTAGCAAATCTCTTGTATTGTTGTGTCTGCACGATACAAAACCGCCTTTTAAATGCATGTGTTTCATTAAAATGATCATCACAGGCACAAAATGTTTGAAGGTTTAGTAATGGCACGTTGCATGCGAGGTAGATTGTTTACAAAGCCCTTGCCTGATGCTTTTCTGTACATATAGTATAAATACTGTAAGGTTCATGGAAAATAATAAAGGTTACATGCACAAACTTTCTGTTCTTACAACTCCTTCTACAGCTTCTTCTTGGTGCGAATTTGTCTTCCAACTAGACTTGATGTCCAATGCAAAACTGTCAGATGTTTTTAAGCATAGTCACTAATAATTAATAAAACGAAAACTACTAGGAGTCCTCTGAAGGAAAATAAGAAACTTTTGGAATGTGCAGAGATTCGTGGCGGGGTAAAACCTATCTAAAATCTTAGGGTTTATTTAGAAACTCATTGTGATAAATACTCTGATAGACATTGTAATACATATTATTTAGTTGGTCTGAATTAATTACACATTTATATTTTATTTATGTAATTTCTATTTTAATTTTTGTTGAATGTTGTAACTATACGTAACTATACTATAACTTCAAATAAATTAATAATAAATTGAATATTTAGTAAAGCTCAGAAACTTGATGGAAATCTAATGAACTACTGATATAAATATATTTTATGTTGACATATAAATCTCAAATTAACATGCGAATGTACAATTATAATAAGTACCCTTAATATTAACACATAAATATCCATCTTAATGTACAAACATTGGACTTGAGACATAAAACTTGAATGTGTTATTTAATATTTTTATTTTGATACACAGATAGTTATTCTTAATACGTTATAGTATTCTTGATATATAAATGTATAACTTGATATAAAATATTTCAATCTTGTTTTTTTGTCCCATTTCGCACTTCATACATGAGTGAGGTACTCGTGTAGTGAGGTATAATATATTGCACAGTGTGGGTAATGTTTGGAATAATTTCCACATTCACACCACATTAAGTATAAGGGATTTATTCCATATCTTTGTTGAAACAAATCTATTTTAGAAAATGCTGTAGTGAGATAGCACATATAAGATGAGAACTTTAGAACTTTAACTCAGTAACGATGCTGCTGATAAAATAACTACAAAGTATTATGATTTACAAACATTATTGCAATTCAAATATGTTAGTTAATAAACACGGTCATGTTCAAAATCTTCAATATTTCTCTTCTGCGTTAATGGCACATTAATTTTATATTTTCTGAATTTGTATTTGTTATGTGGTGCATGTGGATTCTGTAATGGAGGAATATTAAACTCTTTGATAATATCCATGTACTTATTGATATCTAAATTTTCAAGTCGTCGTAGTCTTTTTTTTCGTTGATCTATTGCCCATATCAAGAACACTTTACCCTTTTTGTCTTTCTTATTCAGTTTTAGCCGTTCCACTAACATCCGAATATGACATGTATTGTTTGCAATGTTCTTTTCCAATTTGCTTCCATACTTTTCTGCATTGATTGAACGTACTGACTTTCTAATTTCAATGTGATCAGCCATTTCTAACGTGAATAACTTTTGAACTTGCTCATCAGCTGCTTCTAGTTCGGGAATATTATTAAACCCATCAATGTACTTTGGTAATTCACCTGGGATCCATGTTGAGGATGAAGAGTTTAAAGAACATATATGTGTTGCACGTATTTGCAACAGGCTTTGGGTAAATATACCACACCTTTTGAGAATAGTGAACATTCTATTTAATTATTTGCATTCACCTAAATTAACAAATGTATAATTATAAGTGTTTATAATATATTATATGTTAAGTGTGATAGAACAGATTGTATGAAATAATAAAATGAATGAAATAATAAAATATATATATAAATAATATATGCATTGATGATTATTTCATCTATCTTACCATCTACACAGTCCATACAAGTCAAATAGTGTATGTTCCATGTTCGCCTAAACTTACAAGTATGTTGTGCCTGAAGAAATTAAACAGATCATACACTATGACACAACTACTTATCCCATGGAGATTTGTACCACATACAGTTATCTTGCTGTGAGATATATATAAAACAACACAGTTAAGGTACTTTGCGATACTTGCACCCATAATTTAGTTATGTCCTTCAATTTAAGAAAATATTACGATATATTTATATCCCTAGAAACATCATACATACCAGAACATAACTCCAAATAAATTTAAATACATGATTATATATTATATATTGCCATTAAAACATCATGGTTAAAAGAATGTCAGAACAGTTTTGTCTTCAGTACATTAAAACATAATGGTTAAAAGAATGTCAGAACAGTTTTTGTCTTCAGTACATTAAAATGTGTTAAAAAATGTTTTAACATAAGAAACCTTCATTTATGGTACGTAAAATCAGAAGAAAAATATTCTTTTAAGCAAGAAATCTTCATCCACACAATGTAAAATGTTTTAAACATACAAAATCTTTGTCAATGGCAGACAAGGAAGGTATCACAGAAAATAATGTTTAAAAAAAAAAGTCTTCCTGACACATAAAATCATGATAAAACAAAATTTTAATTTAAAGGAGAAGTTCGTTCAAAAATGAAACTTTTCAGGAGTAAAGGATTAAACTTCATAAACGAGGAACACCACTTCTTAAATTTTTGAAAAACCTCTTTCCGTTCCTGAGACTTTTAATGTTAAAGTTTTCACATCCATACCATTTTTTGTTCTTAGCAACAATTCTAAACATTCTAAGTAATAACTCTTTAGGGAGAATGGCACTAATTTCAGTCATGATGTCATGTGAGGAGAAGAAAAACAGCCGAAAGTTTTTCTTTTTTAATAACTTTGCACCTGCTTGATGAAAAGTTATGAAACTTTGTACATTGGTAGAGGTTATCAAGAGGATTTCATTGTGATGTTCTAGTTCCAGACCTCCTGAGATTTTTGTTGACAAATAACTCTTTGTTTAATAAGTTAAAACCCAAATGACCAATATTCAACAAAACTTAAGCAATGATAGGGGAAGTCAGTTACCATCTAATGAATAAAGAATCGGTTTGTTAATGTATAATAGTTACTAGTTCCAGGTCCTCAAAATTTGCAGGTACTTTGTGAGTCAAACAATTAAGAGACTACTCGAAGGGCAGTTGCAAAGTTATTAAAAAAGGAATTTTGTCAGCAGTTTTTCTTCCCCTCACATGACATCATAGCTGAATTAGTGCCATTCTCCCTAAAAAGATAATACTTAGAATACTTAGAATTGTTGCTAATAACAAAAAATGCTACAAATGTGCCAAATTTAACATTGAATATCTCAGGAACAGAAAGAGCTTTTTGAAAAACTTAAAAAGTTGTGTTCCTCAAATATGAGCTGTTTAATCCTGAAAAGTTTCATTTTTGACAGAACTCCTCCTTTAAGAAATCTTAATTCTGTCATAATGAAAAATAATATTTTGCAGACTTAATATAACAAGGAAAAATATAGACATTTTAAAAATATACACAATAATATAACATGCTCTCCTTCCCTAGTTAGAAAGAGTTACTCCTCACACTCTCCTTCACTAGTTAGAAAAAGTTACTCCTCATAATTCTACTATTTTGTAACACAGTACATGAGAAAACATTTGTAACAGTACATGAGAAAACATTTGTAACAGTACATGAGAAAACATGATCTTAAAATACATAAGGATACTATAGAGTTGGCATCACCAGGGGACTACATTGTGGAATTCCTTCCTGAAATATTCACTTTTTACCACCATGAACAAATAGTTTGGATGGGTTAACATAGCAGGTAATGATATATCTACCCAACAGAACATGTTTTCTATAAAATTACTTTCCCAATTATGATAATAAAGTCAATTAAAAGATCCATGATTATTAAATTATTAGTTTTGTTGCCTTTAAAGATGTTTGCTAATAAATGGAGTGCTAATTGAAACAATCATTGTAAACATAATAAAAAAACACCTGCACAATAATTAAAAATAATAATACATGGAAAGTAGGAAATTATTCTTTTGGGGAAAGTCATACATGTTAGAGGATAATCTAGAAAATTATTTTGGATGGTGGTAGTCATTTAAACACTTTAAAACTACGTAGCTAGTTTTTACTTAAAATTCTTACACTTTGTTAAAAAAACATTCTGATACCATATATTTATCATGTCATGAACCTTTTAATTATTTAATGATTTAACATTGAGCTATGTTTCAACAGATCATCATCATCAGCCAGTTTATACATGAAAAAGGAGGATCAACATTTAATTACTTCACACCTCTATGGGAAAGGGTTTACAAGATGTAAATGTGACAGTACTGTGCAAGCTCTATGCCTGTGGTGGCTTGAAACATAAAACTTTACACTTCACCGTCCCATATCAATTTTGCCAATATTGTCTAAATTACTGGAAAAAGCAGTATACAATCAATTGATAGAATACTTGGAAATAAATAATTTGCTAGCAGAATATCAATTCGGTTACTGGAAAAAACGATTGACTGAGCTGGCTGCAACATTGTTTATTGACAATGTCAGAAAGGAGATAGACAATGGGAAAATGGTTGGTGCTGTCTTCATTGACCTGTCGAAAGCATTTGATACCATAGTACACAGCAATCTTTTGTCAAAATTATCTATGTACAGAATAAATTATCAGGAACTAGAGTGGTTTACTGACTACTTATTCAATCACAATCAGCATGTATCTTGCAGCAGCGTACTATCTAAAAAAGGAAATGTTTGTTGCGGGGTACCTCAAGGATCGATACTTGGGCCCCTATTATTCTTATATTATTTTAATGATTT
This sequence comes from Bythotiara depressa, assembly GCA_027564595.1. Classification (NCBI taxonomy): domain Eukaryota; kingdom Metazoa; phylum Cnidaria; class Hydrozoa; order Anthoathecata; family Bythotiaridae; genus Bythotiara; species Bythotiara depressa. Next base: position 6,623 of record JANTOQ010090045.1, on the reverse strand, counting down.
ATCATCAAACCTAAAAAGAACTCATATAATTAAATTTATTTTGCCAGCCCATTGTTCCAAGAAATCGAAAGCAATCTCAACTTTGAGCTGGAGAACATTGCAAATTACTTTATGAAAAACAAACTTGTTATAGACTTAAAGAAAGGTAAAACAGAATCAATGTTGTTTGGTACTGGAAAAAGACTAACAACAAATTTCCAGCAACTTTCTTTAAATTATAGAAATAATGATATACGTTTTACAACTCGTTACAAGTACCTGGGTTCAATGCTTGATCCAAGTTTAGGCTTGATTGATAACTTTAAAAATCGTACAAAAAAGCATAATCTAGACTTCGTTTAATGTCAGCTATGTGATTGAAACTGACAGTAGATGCGGTTCAGAGTATCTTTATCATGATGGTATTACCTATACTTAAACTAAATTGTATAATCAATCTGAACCTTATAAGGAATCAAAATATAAAGCTAGCATCATTAGACAAACGTGCTTTCAAAGTGGTTAACAGGGAAAGTAAAAAGGCCCCTGTAATACTTCCAAAAATAAAAGACACTATGAACAAACACACCTGCTGTCTAGTCCGCAAATGTATAGAAGGTAGTACATGTATCAATTTTATCAGTTACTTTGAGTTACATCAGCATCGAAAAACTACTAGAAACAAGAAGATATGATAAAAATGCAGATAATAAAACTAGAACTTGCAAGAAATAGCTTCTACTTTATGGGCACAAAGTTATATAACAACCTACCACTTAACATATGACAGTCAGCAATGTTTACAGAATTCAAACAAAAACTTAAGGATTTTAAACTTTAATTATTTTTTAAACTATTTTGTAAACAAACCCTGTATTTGTATCATAATTTTTTAATATATATTTTTTTGTTTTTTACACAGGACACATAGTGATAGCAGTTTATTTAAAAACTGACATGTATATCGTGTATAAATATTCAGAAATATATATAAATAAATAAATAAATTTACACACAAATGTTTTCCACACATAAGTGACAATACTGCAATCAGGACAGTTTTGTGCATTAACTAGATCAGTCAATTCCCGTAACTAACTATTTATTCTCATTTTGGCATCTGGTTAAAGTTAGTATCCATATTTCTGCTATGTTATATGAGATATTATTAATATTTCTGCTATGTTATGTGAGATATTATTAATATGATTTTCATCACTTAGTGAGTGAATTGTTTCTTTCATTTTTGTTGCAACCATAGTTTGTTCATGATCTATTGTGCTCCCCAGTCAAATCTATGGTCAGATTGTGTTGGTAGATATGAAGAAACTTCAGCAGACAAAAGTATGGGAATTATAGTAATCATGTAAGATTTTCTCTCGTGTCTTCTGTCCAAAGATCTACAATTGAAATAGAAGGTCAATATGACAAAAAGTTAGGAAATTGTGCATAAAGCTGGTAGACTCCTTCTTCAGGAGAGGATTCACATGAATCATTATGAGAGGGATTACTTCAAAAAATTATGAGTGTGACAATATAGGAGAAAAGGTTAGCCTGATTCTCCAACAAGCAAAAGCTCCTGTTGATATAATATTTTAAAAGGGATTAGAGAAGATGACTCAGTCATCAAGTCAAACAAGGGCTCATGAAAATCACACTAGACAAAATAAATGTAACAACCATCTAAAAAATGGACCTTATAATAACTTTAGAAAGATCATATGAAAGTAAAGTGGGAAACACATACAAAATGTCAGAGAATTAAATTCTGTAAATATTTTGAACTATAAATGTATTGACTCACCTGAACCTAGGATTTATGGTCTTCCAAATGTACACAAGAAAGGTATTCCAATAAGACATTATATACAAATGTTGGTTATTATAAAAGATCTCCTCACTAAAATGATTTTAGAAAAAATTCTAGAAATCATAGAATTCCTACTGACAAAAATATGGTTTCAATGTTACATATACTGTTCCCATGGGTGGCCCAGCATCTTCCATTGTAGCAGAACTATTCTATAACGAGGGGCTAATACAGGACATATTCCATAGCGAAAAGTGCTATTGGGCGCCATATTATCATGCCCAAATTAATCAAAAATGTCCATATAATTTTTTAATGTGTGTTGTTTATTCCTTGCAGTTGTTCTTTACATAGATAGTTGCAATATACATACAAATACTGCCAAAAAGTGGTGGATTGTACTTCTACGACACCAAAGACACAAATATAATGTCAGTGGCTTTGACCCTGGATCCAACTTTGGGTGGCTTGCGCCACCCAAATTCAAATCCTGTATAAGCCCCTGATACCATCTCACAAGAATGTAATGATAACTAAAATCTCTCATCCACCAAACGTTTGGGAACAACATGTGGATAATATTTTTCATATAATAAAACAGAGTTAACTTGAAGACTTTTATTATCACACCATTAACTTCACCCACAAATAAAATTTGCAGTTTAAAATGCAACCGATATGACATGACAGATATTCTATATTAGTTTATATAGAAAGCCCATTCACACTAATCAATAACCTAACTTCTAAGGAAAGTGTGATATCTGCTCACTTTAAACAAGCAGATAATATTGTAGGTGACTTACAGAAAGAAAATGATTAAATAATCACACTTGTTGAATAATGAAAGGTAAAGAATAATATCCCAAATGAGCCAGAAGAACCCATAAAAGTGAAATGCTTCAAAATATTCTGTGTAACTATAAAATTTGTTGTACATTCTACTCCAAAGACACCTTATGGAAAATTCTATTCTATCTCTTCATAAAGATTGGGTTGAGAAAATGAAACCAGAATAATGTGGTTTATAACATCCCTATGGTGAGTCTATCATGGTGAGTTGAAAAGGTTACATTAACCACAGTTGGAAATTTGACCATGATTTGACTGGGATAATATGAGTGTAATACATTGTAAACAGAATATAGTTGCATGTTCTTGTTATATTCTTCTTATTTTTGATTTTGTGCTCTCATTTCTAAACTTCTCTATAGAGAAAAATAGACGATCTATACTGTGTGAAAAATATACATATGCTATTCTGCAAAAATTAAAAATTAAGTACTCTAACATCTCAACCAAAATGAACAAAACAGCATTAAAACTATACACTATACACTCACTTAATCAGCAATATATAACCACATTGAATATGCTTAGCACACAAATTAGCAATCTTTTATTTTTTGATTACGTTGACTTCTCTGTGTTTTTAAAAGATACTTCATATAGACATCAAATACTATCAACACAAATCCTTAACTTTCCTCAAGTATATATCAACATATATCTACTGAAAGATCCCACAAAATACTGCCATTGTATCATTAATAAACTATTTTCGATAACTTGTGTAGTAAAAACACCTTTAGATTGTTTTTCATCTCTCAAATTAGACCAGCGAGAGACAATGCTATTGGACACAATGTGTAAATGAAAACTGCTCAGTCATTCATTTAAATAAACTCATACCAGATTTTTCATTTTATATCACTGCTCTTTTATTTGATAAGTGCCAAATATTTTTATCTTACCTCCTTGGAATGTGTAATTGAATCTTTTACATGTATTTTGTTATCCATGATCAGCTGGAGATCATGATAAATATTTGATAAATTCTGGTACTTGGTAAAAAATGAAGAATTCTATAACTTCTGGAATTGTTCCACATCCAAAGTTGAGTTCAGATGATGACCTCTTCACAAAACTATGTTTATTTGTTTGTTTATTTGTTTGTTTGTTTGTTTGTATGCCACAAGTGATGCCAAATACAACATGTTCCTGTGCTCCTGTGGTGAAGCCAAATGTAATGTATGTATTTGTAAAGCTCTTACAGCTGAAAACGTAGAAGAAACATATTGCTCCAATCTTGTATCAACTAACGGGCTTGTGTCTTCATTTGAGGAATTGTTCAAGGGGTCTGGGTGATCCGTTGATAAGTGATTTATAAGAGATATGAATACTGTCATACATCTGACAAGCATATACACAATTAAGACACAAGCTGCATTAAATAGGGTCCGTAAAATGCAAGATCCTACGATAGGAACAAGATAACTGAATTATTGCTAAAGACCTAAGTACAAATAATAAACAAGCAAATACTTACCAGATCAGTAAGACCTAATTCATTTTTGAAAGGCAGAGGATAATACTTATAGTAAGGTTTTTACTAATTATTTCAGTGGTCTTACCTTTTCTCCTTCTCTGAGTTTTTTCCCTTTTTTGATACTCAAATCCCAAACTTTTGGCCTTATTTCATGGAATAGTTTTTGTTAATTGTTTTCCTGATTGTGAGATTTATTGATTGTTCTATTTTCTTCATAACATAACTGAATGAAAATATTTTTAAATACAACATTTCATTTATAGAAAAACTTCCACGATCTTTCATACTATCTTCATAAATTCTCACCTGTACTTCTATGTTCAGCAAAATGGGATTGAAATCTTTTTAAGAATTAACACAGTACAATAATGGATGATTTTGAAAACTATAACTTTTGCTAATATTTCTTCTTTGAAAAAGACTGGAACTAATTACATCTAGAATATTAATATTTACCAAAAAATAGATGAACTTGGAGAATACCAGCAAATCACTCCTTCTGTAAATAGCACTTTTATATAGCCCATTATTTTTTTTCTTTTAACATTGTAAGAGAAGAAATGCTGAACAGAAGAGCTCAGCACGTTCCAGTACTGATTTGTGTTGGTGTCTTTTCGTTGGAAAATTTAATTTTTAATGCCCTATGCACTATGTCCTATGCCCTATGCACTATGTTTTATTTAAAATTCAAACTCAAACTCAAATGTGGTGCTGTTTTGAATACTAATGTTTATTTAAATATACTTATTGTACTTGCACCAAAAGACTGACAATAAGAAAATGCCCTTTCATACTTCATATTTATACATACATGTGTTCAAAAAGAAAAGTATTTATGGACTATTTTTAATATTTAATAACAAGGGATAGTAATGCATTTCAATAAGACACAAAATTTATTGTATGAAATAACATTTCATTCACAAAATGAATCTAAAAAGTGATCTTCTGAATCCACAAACAGCAAAAAATAATTTCAACTTTTCTATAATGTAAATAACATAATATTTGTTTTACATACCTATGCAAAGAAATATCCTACCAAATGTCAAGTCCATACTGTTATTGGAATGTGCATTTAAAGAAGCCTCTGCTTGACCATCATCATGTTACCATGTCACCAATAGCCATGATTGAAGATTACATTATGAAGGCAATGCCTACTTATCCTACCAAGGTTCAAATTCATACTGTTACTGGAAAGTACATTAAGGTTCAAAAACAGAAAAGAAACAGAACAGAAAGCTATCTGGAACCATGCCTACAATTAAGGCCACCCTTAATGTGCATGCAGTAACAGTATGGACTTGAATCTTAATGTACATTCCAGTAACAAACAGTATGGAGTTTAATCTTAAAAAAATACAAAAAAATTTGCCATAACCCTGACCCAATTTAATATTTTATAATTCACAAAAATATTACTATTATAGCATAATTCATGACTTAAAAAAATGACTATAAAACATGCCAGCAGAATCATATATAACAAGACTAGATTAACCCCTGCAAAGCCATTACTAAACAACCTAAAATCACTAAATATCTACCAAACTAATATTTACCAAGTTCTGATATTTATGTACAAAATTAAACGTAAAGTTAAGTACCCAACCAGTTTCTCAGTATAAAATTTTTAATCAACCAAAAACAATCTCTAAAATGACTAATTGTTCAATCAGTTAACGTTTCAGTTTTTAGCTTATTTATATTTGTTTTATTTTACATGTATATTTGGTCAACTATAAATAAAGAAAATATATTTATAATAATAATAATGATAATATAGTGATTTAAGAACAGGAACTACAGAGGTTAGCGGAAAAGGCTGAAGAAATATTCCTAATAAGGAATAAAGGAATAACAAACAGAATTTGTCATACGAACACAAATTTAACACAATCTTCTTTTTTGGAGATTGTCCAGTGAACGTTTCTCAAAGTCAGAGAACAATACAACAATACACTAAAAAATAAAAATATGACTGGATACATTAACTAAACAAAATTTCAAGTTTCAAGTCATTTTTCTGCATTTGGCTATATTGATGACAGACAGTCTGGATTCAGGAAGAAGTTTTCAACTACAACTGCTGTTCTTGATATTTTGGATTTTATTCTTGATCAGCTTGATGAAAAGAGAAGAGTCGGTGCTGTGTTAATTGACCTCAAAAAGGCCTTTGAGATAGCTTTCTTTGCCTGTGTGTGATGCATGCCATGCAAGCATAATAAACCCAATTAAATGCACAACAATAATCAAATTTTCAAATACTAAAATTTGGTCAACTGTACTAATTCAAAATCTCAATTTAAATCCAACAATGTTTATCTCATAAAATTATAACAATAACACTGGTGTGTGACCAGGATATTTCTTCAGCCTTTTCTGCTAACCTCTGTAGTTCCTGTTCTTAAGTCACTATATTATCATTATTATTATTATTATTATTTCTTTATTTATAGTTGACCAAATATACATGTAAAATAAAACAAATATAAATAAGCT
>JANTOQ010089935.1:0-16672 GCA_027564595.1 Bythotiara depressa | reverse complement strand
CTCACTGGAATAATGGGGCCATCGGGGTGTGGAAAAACCACTTTAATTAATGTTTTAATGGGAAGAATTGGCGAGGGGTGGGGGGGGGGGGGTAGCTGTAAACATTTCATACTAAAATTTGTAAAAACCTTTCTTCATTCTTGCTGCCTGACGATGAGAAAATATATATTGAAACATTGTCCAGCATAGATGATCAGATCCATGATAATTAATTATATTAAAACAATGAGTTCTATTCCATTCCTTCCATCTAAAAATATTTGTTATGATGTGTTTACAGCCTTTACTATACTAACTTTCAATTATCTCTTGAAAGGGAAATTGATGAGTAGTTTTACCAAAACATATTTCCTTTTAGGGCTTGGACAATGAACTTGATGGTGGTGTACCCATAGATAAATATACATTAACTATACATCCATGCAGAACACTTGTTATAAGCTTCTTAAAAAGAATATTTGTTGATAACATGCGCCTTACAGCAGGAAAAATAAGTAGTTTCACGGATACTATAATGCAGGTATACTGGTTGTATAATTTTCAACACTTTTTTGTTATATGAACTCATTTGTTGTCCTTTCTCATGGTATTTATTTATGATCATAATAAGCTTGAATAAGTCTTCAATAAAGACATTGTTCTAAAGGTAAACAACATGCAGGACCTTTATATAAATGACAATTATCTTTAACTACTCAACTACATTGATATGCTTACTTCTATTGATAAATGTTACGCATAGATAGTAAACAACCTGTTCCATTTAAGAGATAAGTCTTTATGTTTTATAAAGCATTAGAAAATGAAGCTTAAATTACTCTTTAAAATTTACACTGTTGGCTGGTTTTGGCACGTGCTTTTGCGATTAGCTTTAAAAATATATATAGAGAAAAATCTACTATTATTTAAATTATGTAAATCTTCATATACCTTATACAAAATTAACTTTAGCAGGGAGTTAATTTTTCCTATGGCCATTTATCAAAATATCTCTTAAATTCTGTAAATTAGGAGGGGGGAGGGAGCAGAACGTGACAAATTTTTCTTTAAATGATTTTCTTTCGAGAGATCTCTTGAAGTAAAGCATGTACATTTATTCTACAACAACAGTGTCTTTTTCCTCATGATTTCGATTCTCTTCTCTTGCTTCTTCACTGAGAACTATCTTGTCTTCATGTTCATCATCACATTCCTCATCAGATGAGGAGAGGACATCAGCATTTATTTCTGCCAAGATTTCTTTTGATACGTCTTTGTATTCCAGGTCAAGTGGATATGAAACTTCTTTAACCTTTGCCTGAAGAATTTCTATGCCAGAAACATTCATTATATTTTCTAAGCTACCTTGAATCAGAGGAGACACTTTGCCACCACAGATATAACTTTCCCAGTAAAATTAGCATTGTCTCTCATGGCATACCATACATATCTACTTAATTTACAAGGTATATGTCCAACAGTATTGTTGCGGGTCATAAATGTTGCGTGTTAATTTGCTTTTTCTATTGTTGTTTTATTAATTGAACAATTAGTATTTGCGAATAGAAGACGTCATTGAAATAATAAACACTGATCTGTTTTATGACAATCATTTTTAGCAGCGCTCGTTGTTTCTTGAAATACAAGTAAGTAATAAAGAATGTTATTTTGAATTATAAAATAGTGCGTTTTACAAAATAATAAAATAAAATGCGGTATTATTTAAAATTTTAAAGATGCGTGCTCTTAACAATGAAGGAATTATTAATTATGAGAGGCCTATAGTTTCCTAATATTTTACCCCCCAGAATTACCAAGTTCAAGCACTTCTCCTCAGACAAATTTGGTGTAAATTCAGCCGTGCTCGCTGTCTCACTTGTTTCTTAAGTCGAAGTAAAACAAATAAATTTTATAAGTACGCAGAACACGAAAATAGTGTACGTGAAAAATACAGGACGTACAAAGATTATTTTCTTGGAGTACGGTAACGTACACATTTTTAAAATGATTTGTCAAGCCCTGTTTATGACATCACAAAAGACACAAATGGACCAATTAGAAAGCTAGGTAGTCCCCCCTGCTCATCTGTGCTGTAAACCACAGTTACTTCATTACCTAAGATCCTAAGTCTTAAGTCATTAAACTGAAAAAGTTTAATTTCTAAGTTATTTATATTTGTATTCACTTAAACTTCACTTGTGGTGAATTCATTTGGGTTGTGCCAAATATTTAAGGCCAGCATTGTAGTTAGCTATTACATAATATGTGTACCAGAATGGATAGCAGCAGAAGGCATTATTCTACAAAAATATAGAAATTTGAAAACGCTCTTTAGTCACAAAGTTGATCTCATGTATGTAAACAATGTACTTTATTCATTGCACAGGTAACAATGTTTTTGGTGGATAGAAGGATTTTTTTATCATTACAACTCAGTCTCTGGCATGGCAAAACAAAATGTTGTCCCTCTTGATTTTATGTTAAATTTGTAGGTCTTAGCGTGCCAATATCAACATCTAGCTCATTTTAATTTTATCTTCTAAGTGTAAGTTTACTATCAACAAAGAGATTTGAACCATCTGATCCTTGTTCAACAATATGAAAAATTTATTTCTAATTCTGTCAGCATTGCTATCTGCACAATATTTAAGGTTTCTTTTCTTACAAGTAGAAGTCTCAAATATGTAATCTTTGTTACAGCAACACCACAAAATGTCATGTTCTTATATGAAACCTGTAATATTTCATGTAATTAACAATTTAATAAAATTCCAAAATCCCTTCTTCTTTTCACTTGCGACTTTCTCCGTGTTCCCTAATTTGAATATCCAAAACCCATACTCGTAGTATATAACATTGGCAACTGGGTCTTCGACCCACAAGACAGCCCTTAAAATTAGTATCTGCACTCACCAAAACTGACACAATAGCTGATGCAAATGAGTGAAATGTCCTTTTACTACGCACATTTCTAATGGCTTCCTAAAAGGTTTGCTTGAAAATTAGTACATTTTAATGGTTTAATCATACTATTTACTAGTATATGTGATGAAATTTGCAAAACAGTACATTGCTATGAAAATCAAAGTAGGGTAAAAAGCGATATTTCAGCGTTATAACTCCATAATAAACATTAAAAACCTGACGCTAACAAAATCAACCGATAATACCGGCCTAATCATTACACAAGTCAATTGTTTTTATTATTACGCTTGTTAAAAATATTGCCGTAAAAAAATTATGCTTGTTTTGACTCTAGCGATATAAACACTGTCAACATTATAACTCTTGTTTTAAGTACAGTGATATGCTTTACAAGATTATTACAAGATTATGTAAGATGAAACAAAATGTCTATGCTGTTGTATTTGTTTTCTTTATTCGAATAGACACTTATTGTCTAGACACTGCACGGCGTGTTTCAAGATCTATTTACCCTTTATTCTATGCAAATAACTATAGCATGAAAAAATACTTTACACATAACTTCCACTCTTAATGCACAATGACTGAAAATTTACAACACTTGGGAATTTATTATGAAGAAAAGTCGATTATAAAGGCAGTAGTCATGCACTGCAACAACTTCATACAAACTGTTAAAAGAAAAACTCTCCATTATAGAGGTTTGTATAAAACCTCATTCATTTGTGATATTTAAACTTAGTTTTTACATTTTTTTATGAATAGTGTGAGCCACATAACAAATTAATCTTTTTTTATTTGATTCAATCTATGATTAGCCATGTATTGGACTATTACAAAATAATCACTGTGATGGAGTCATAATAAAAAATAGCACCTGACTTTATTGTATTGTGTGTAAATCTGCTTCTTGTATGCACCATTGAAATAATAAACACTGTTCTGTTTTATGATACCCGTTTGAAAAGAGGGCCTGTTGTTTTTTGAAATCTAAGTGAATAGTTTTTACATTGCACACAATTAAAGGATATTTAGCTAAAAGTGATGTTTTTTGTGAATTATAAAAAAATTACGTTTTACAAACAAAATAATAAAATAAAATAAAATGTGGTATTATTTTAAGTTTTAAACATGATGCTAGCGCTTAACAATGAACGAATGATTAATTATGGATGCCTTACATGCTACGAATGAACATTTCTTACTTTAAAACATGGTTTTATAGCAATTTCACATGCTACAAACGAACATTTCTTACGTTAAAAAAAAACTATTTTAACGAGATTTTAGTTGCCACAAACTAAGATTTCTTACTTTAAAACATGGTTTTACAGTGATTTTATGTGCTATGAAGGAACATTTTTTAAGGATTCATTCTTATAAATACCATTGAAGCCATTTACAAATTTGCTGACATGAGTGCTGTCTCAAATTGGAGATTGACAACTTGACATTGGCACTTTATCTGCCAACACTAAAAAACCCTAATTTTAAGGGTTGCAAGATGAACAACAGTGCAATTCTAAATGCCTTTTTGATAACAAAACCATAAGAGATTTCATTTGCAATAATAGAACAAAATTTCTTTATCTTATAAACTCATTAAAAATCCATTAAGAGTACAGTTGTAAATTCCCCATTCATTCATTCATATTCTTTAACAATCTCTTGTCCACGCATGTTTCCCCCTTTCCAGTATTTATATTGTGCAATGGCGCAACAATAGGGTATGTCCCTAAGGTTACAACCATTTCAATCAGTCTGTTCCTGTAACTGCTTCTCCATGTTTTCAAGTGTACAATTGTGCATGAGTAGTGAAATTTCTTCGTTTTTATTTTGAGTAAAAAATTTAACAAAAAGTGTGTATCTTTAAAAACTGTTTTCAAAATGTTGCAAAAATTATGCAAAAAAAGTATTATTTTAAGATTATTTTGACTAAATAGCTTTAAGGCCTTTACAGGATTTTACAGGATGGAATTCATTGTTCCCCACTGGAACACTTGATTCGTGTAATTTTACAATAAAAATGTTCCTCTATCATGTAGAGATCATGAAGTCACTGCCTTTAGTTTTATCAACTTAGTCAATATATTTTGTCACAGTAGATCTTTTCAGACCATTGTTTGATGTTAACCCTTATAAGCTTTTGTTTTATGCATTACATAAAATTATTTAACAGAATACTCTGGCTATCAATTGAAAGTATGTTAGTGATTATGAAATGAATCATAGGCAGCCACAAAACTGGTAATCTAGTTGATCTTGCCTTATAATTTTCAGTTACAGGTAGTTCTTATTGACTCCCTGAATCACAAGATAAACTGCACTAATTGACGTTCTTCTTAACGATAAACTGCACTAATTGATGTTCTTCTTAACGATTCTTCTTCTTAGCGATTATGTTACTTTATTGTTGTTTAGTCATTCCCACCTACAGCAATGCTGAGTCAGCAACACCAATTTCAGAGTGAATTGATATGTGCTATTATTGATGAATATGTTGGAAGTAGCTCATGGAAGAGTGTTAGTAGAAGTGATGCAAGTTATGCAAGGTTCTTTATGAATGGTGTAGTTTTTGCGGTAAAAGTTGTTGATAGATTGTGGCTAGGTATGATGTTTAATATTATATGTTTATATATTACATAACGAAGCATCAACAATTCCAATCTGTTTTGTTGTTTTACTTTAGTTATATTTTCATTGGATTTTATAGAATCTCATGTATTAATATATCTTCTTGTAGGACTGGTGGACAGTGAAACCTATAAGGTGTGTAGATTATCAAATAAAGTGCAGCATATTTGAAACTGTCAGCACATTGCACTGGCAAAGGAATACCTTTAGGCTAACGAAGAAAAAGCAGTAATAGATCTTTTCCAAATTTATGTCACATAGCATCATGCCATTTTTGTTTGTGATAAGTGGGTTATTAAAATTAAAATTTCTCATGAAAAAGTCTACCCTCCCTATTTCAGAATTATAATTAGTTAAGCTTTTATAGCAATTTTTAAATGAAGGTGTTGCATGGAGACAAGACAGACAGATCATAGTAAGTATAAAATTGAGTAGGTTTTGACTGTATATGTATATGTAATTATTTCCTGTTTTATGCTGACAATTTTACAGCTCATGTGTCTGTTCCTGTAATACTGTTACTTAGTTGCCATTGTCACATTTTTACACAGAAATTACTGAAAATCAGACAATTAAAGTTAAATTTGAATTTCATTGGGTGTGGCTGAAAATCACATTCTACAATGTAGCCAAAGCACGGAGATCTTTGAAACTTAGATGGTTGCATATTTTTACAGGTGCATTTCATATTTCAAGTAACAAACTTTCTACATTTCTTTTTTAGGCTGTTATAAAGAAAGTTACAAGAATGTGCTACAATTCATTCTTCATCTAAATCAAAATACAGAAGGTATAACAAACACAAAATAATTGACATACTTTAAGGCCAATTCCTATTTAACATTTTTCTGTTTGGGAGGAATTTTGTTTTTGGAAAATGTTGGTGAGCATGCACTCTGATATGAAATATATCTCTGTATACATGTACAGATATTATCAAGTATACATGTACCGATATTATCAAGTATACATGTACCGATATTATCAAGTATACATGTACAGATATTATCAAGCATATCACTGTATGTATGTACAGATATGATCAAGTATATCACTGTATACCATATTGTCCAGTGTATAAGTCTATCCTCTATATAAGTTGACCCCCTATTTTAGCTATATAAATTCAAGTATTTAGATATACCTTCTTATAAGTCGAGGCCCTTTCAAGTCTTCCTATTTTCTCCTCTTATCAATACAGGCATTTACAAATACAAATGGAAATGATTTGAAAATTGCCTTTGTGGCGCTTCTTGAGCGCTCGTTACGAAGGGAAATACATTATGTTTGTGGCACTTATTTAGTGCTAAATACGAAAGGAAATTATTTGAAATTTATGTTCATGGCACTTATTTAGCACTAGATACATAGGGAAATGATTTGAAAATTACGTTTGCAGCACTTATTTAGCACTTGTTACAAAAGGAAATGATTTGAAAATATCGTTTGCGGCACTTATTTAGTGCTATATATGAAAGGAAATGCATTGGAAATTACATTTGTGGCACTTATCACTTTTCTCTTTATTGGTAAAAATATCAGTCTTCACATACGCAGCCTTGAAAAATTATGTACACATTTTTAAATGTTTACTCAGAGAAGTTTTTTAATCCATGTGTGTGTAAAGAAAAATTCTGTCTCCAAATTGAAACAATGAAACAATGAAATATGTGAAAGAAAAAAAAACTTTAATGATTCTACTGTAATATTGAAACAAAAGATTTATTTATGGAGCATACATAAAGAAACAAATTTAATAATTTAGCATTTGCAGGAAATATATTGTAAGAATAAACACTCCTCCACAAACATTTAATAAAATATTAAAGATAAGTGTTGAATATGAAGCAAACTTTATTAACTACTGTGGTGAAGAGTGAACTTGCATCATAATAGTTTCTATGAACACAGACATTGAAATTTAAAATATAACCAGAGGAATCTACACCAGTTTAATAATAGAAAACAGGGAATGTGCTGGGATTGGAAAACAAATTGACCACGTTTTAACATCGGTTTGTCAGAGTTGCAGTATATTTTCTCTTAGACTTGTTATACAAAAGTTACTTATCCTATTAGTGACATTTTTATGTCTAGCAGTCATTATATAAAGTTATAACCTCCTGCCACCACATGCACTTTAGAATGGAAGGTTCACGTAAGAGCAAGTAAATATTAATAGCTTTGTTTCATCACGACTCTGACATAGATGTCTATGAAAATTGCCATTGATTAGGGCCAATGAGTTGAGTTGAAGCTTTTGCATGTCTTTTGCAGCTAAAAATTAACTTCAAAATTTTTTATAGGTATACTTGATATATATATTTTTTGTGTCCAGAAACTTGACTTATACACCGGACATTATGGTACATTACAGATATTACCAAGCATATCAAAAAACATTTGAAAGTTGAAAGTGGCTATTCCTTTATTAACTTCCTGGGTATACGAAAACATGCTTTCATGTTTGTGTACAAGTATAAAAAACTTCCTTTGCTCATTTAGTAGGTACATTCTGTAGCCAATATGAAAAATGAAATGTTGAAAGCATCCAGAATTGTAATAAAAGAGCAGCCCCTAACATATGTTGTATACATACATACTTTAAATTATTTTCTTGTTATTTTGCCATCGCAATGTCATAGTTTGTTATAAAATGTGGTTTCTGTATATGACTAATCCAATTCTGTAAATTTGAATGAATATATTCAGAAACTTAGAAGATTTTCTCAAAACTATTCAACTCTTAATCCTTCATTCACTCTACTTGTATTGTGTTTCCCACTAATGAAATTTCCCTCCATGGATTTCAATTTGTAGTGGATTTGATGTGAAAACACGATTTAAATTTAGTCCAACTAAGAACGTTGTCTTGCCACTGTTAAGTTTATCTCAAGAACATTTTCTAGGAATCATTCACTCAAGGCAGATTCTTTTCGATGGTACATTTGATATGGTTGTAGTTTCAGATATCTACTTATCGTGTTATAATAGAATTATATTATTGGAATAATTTGTTGTAATGTTAAAAATGTTTGCTAAAATTTGTATCTTTAAGGAAAAGGAACCCAAACTTGGCAGATATTTAGATCTCCTTTGGAATTAACTAATCGTGTTTATTAAAATCTTTTTTGCAGGAAGCGGTATGAATGCCGAGTCTATTTTTCAATCTTTGAACAGATTGCTGTTGTACCAATTTTCTCGTCCTGCTTCAAGAATAACAGGTTAGATCTTTTTCTTATCCCTTAAAAGTTTATGCCTTTTTCATGCAATTAAGTTAGACTGATTTGTAATAATAATTTAGTATGGTAATATGTTTATGAAGTGAATAAAACTGCATAAAAGTTTTTTAGTTTGAAGCATCCTAGTGTGAAAAGCCTTCCTGCAGTACATTATTGATTGAACGTTTTAATAGATCATGGTTTGTTATAATATGATTATTATACAAGCACATGAAAATAAGTTAATAATCCCTGCATAGGAGAGTAATGTTAGTGAAAGAGAAGTATTACTACACTCCTCCACAGTGCTTACTTACAGTTGCTTTAGGCCTTGTTAATTATGTGTACTTTAGATAAAACAAATTTGTTGGAGCTTCTTCATGTATTAACAAGCAATAGCAAGGTAATATTTTCACAACAAAACCGTGATACAGAATTTATTATGTGTTTAACTCATTGGCTTCTTTTGGTTGGCTTAGAATCGAATATCAGAAAAAATAGTAGACAGCTTTGTTTTCTTGATGACTCATATGATGCTAACGATTCATTGGATGATAGTAATGATGGTATGTATCATTTAGACTACTTTTTAGACAAAGTACATATATTTGTTTTTGTTGTTTTAATCTGCATCCACAGATTTCAATAAAATGAATTTATTTGGTTTATCTTTCTTACTATTTTACATGAAGTTGTCCCGATCCTCGTTTTTGGATCAGCAGAAGAAACTAAGTTAGCGAATAGCAGTCAGAGGAACCTGAAGGCTCCTCTTTTACCCCTTTATTCCTAATTTATCACTTACATCCGTTTTACTCATAGTGCAATGTTTCTAAGTAGAGAGAAATCAAGTAACGTTTTTGTTAATATATGACTGGGGTGATTGTGTCCTTGAGAAGCTGAGTACCTCAGTAGAAGCACATGTTGTGAAGAACTTTGGAAACTATTACACTAATTATGTAAGAAATACACTCAGCTCATAATGACAGCCATTTATGTGCCTTATGAGCTTTGAATAATATAAATGCTTATATCTTGGACAAATCTTTTGCACAACAATATAACAAGTTGATTATGCACATGTTCCATAACATTTTTTGGACATTCCACCTGTGTGAAAAAAAGCCTTTTAAACCTAGTTACATATGATAAATCTTTAACAGAAACAAAAGGCAAGCAACCAATTTTGTTTGTTTTATTTTAGTGATTAATATTAGTAATGGAAATGTTAATGAAGAGGTAGAGCTTGATAAATTAATAGCAGCTGCTTCAGAAAGAGTATGGAATGTATTCTATACATATAAAAAGGAGGTCAGTTACATTTTTAATGTTTGGCAATTTTTTTCCATCAATTTAATAAAAACAGACACTAGCCTAGTCAAATCAAAATACTAGGAAAGTAAAACGAAACATACTGGAAATTTATTGGAAGACATTTTAAGCATTTTTTAGTTATCAGGGCACGGAATAAACTTGTTTTGCTTTAATTCGTCTGTAGGTAGCAAAAAATAAACTGATCATTTTCAAACACTCTTTTTATGATGTCTAATGAATGACCTATAACTTTGGAAAGCCAAAACCATTTGACATAAATAAAAAGCATTTATCTTATAATTTTAAAGCTCTATAACTTAGATGACATTAGAAAGAATTATCCTTTAATGACAAATTTTACGTTCTTGTAAAGAACAAATACAATTTGAATAAATTGTAAGTATGTTAGCAATCACAAAATTTATTTATTTGTCCTTAACTCACATAAAATGATGGAAATTAAAGATCTTAAATCTATTTAATTTATTAACTAAGCTGAAGCTTTTTCGGACATTTATATTTAATCTTATGTTTATCAAATTATATATAACATTATGATTGTATTAGTATGTTCTTTTCTTATATTTAGTATAACAATGGTATTTCATAAATATGAAAACAATTATATCATAATATTTATTTGGCAGATAATTTTTTAATATTGGCCTGTGTCTGAAAAAACCTAACTCACTAAACTAGAAAATTATTTTTGGCAGGAGAAACACTTCAGAAATACCTAGCTTTTAGTTTAAAATCTTTTAAATTTATTTTTAACAATCAATTTTAGAGTATCGAAGATGTATTTGGTATCCAGTCATCCTTTATTTCTTATGATCCAATGTAAGTTTATTGTTATTATTTGATCACAGCCAAACTGGTTACAATGGTCCTACAGAATGGAACGTTCTCTGTAAAAGTCAATTTTCATAGTTTCATAATATAATCATATCAACTTTTTATAGAAATTATAAAAACATTATTACGCCTCAAAGTTAGCCATTATACCCCACTGTGATTGTTAATTGTATATAGAGAGACTCTTAGTATAGCCAGGAAATGTGTTGCCTTTTTCATATGACTAACATTTTATACAATCTATTAGTGGATATCATTGATGGATAGGAAGATTTGTAACTGCCCAGTTTAATAAAATAGATGTCTACTGTAAAGTGGTTTTTCTAAATAGAAATTTATAAAACAAATTACAATGGCAATAGTTTAGGATTATCCCCAGGCCTTTGTTCCATAGGGATAAGTTATGTATGATGGACGTTATTCTACTACAACCTGATTTAGTTTCAACAACTACCATTATTACTGCAACTAATTTCTAATCATATTTATTTATGTATCGAAGGAAGACGAAGAGCAGAGCTTAGATTTTTGGCTTATCTAGTGAAAACTATTGTTAGATTCCTTTTTTAAAATATAAATAATGTTTCTAATTTTCCTTTATATCTTAAGCTGTTTGTATTTTACTGTATTAACATATTGTTTCCATTTATTACTAGTCCCGTTGCTTCAGCAGGACGGACAATTGGTCTTGACCTTTTAGCTGCCAAGTAAGTTATTTCTTTTCAATAGAGAAAAACTATAATTTTTGATAGTCCAATTTTATTGTTGTGGTTGTTATGCATTTAACATGCTTGCATGGAATACACAAGGATAATCAAACTACAGGTTGGAATTATGATCTGGATCCTAACAACCACCACAAGAGAAGAAATAATATAAATATCAACTACGTATATGTTTCTACAGATGTATGAGAAAAATACCCACTTGAACCATTATGGGAAAATGCAATAGTTTTTGTCACATACACATTGGAAGGTGATAATAGCTATAAAAAATTATTGCAATCATTATTATAGAGGCTCATTGAAATGAAACCAACATATTTATACAAGACAGGCTGTCTTAGGTAAGCTGGAATGTCTTAACCACTGGTGTGGATTTCTCATCACAAAATGCACACACAAAAACAAATATAAAATTAGAAACATTCTGTTTTAAAAACTGATATTTTAACATGTCTCTAATAAAGATAGGTGAAGTTAGGTACAAGATCTTAAAATACTGTAATTTGTATAGTAAATTCATATATGTGACCTGGAAGCAAAAATGCATGTAACAGGAAAACATTTAACTGTTTTTTACTCCAGAATTTTTGTAAATCAAACACAGCAATAACAAGATCAAAGAAAAAGAAGGAGTAAAAACGGCCAGAAAAAGAAGCAAAAACAAATGAAAAGAAAATATTTAAAACGAAGGGAAAAGATGCATGATAATGTTCCAAACAAAAGCCACCATGAGACAACAGAAAAAGAAAATATTTTTTGCTAACTTAGTTCTAGAACAAATCTTAAGAGACTTCTCCATTAGCATTCTAGAAAACGTTTTCAGGTATAAGAAGGGGTAATATTAATCTAGTTTTATATTCGTAAAACAAAATATGCAAATTGGCTGTTGTATTATAATTATTTACATTTTGGCTACAAAGACATAATTATTTGATTTCACTACATGAATTCATCTTATAAAGCCACAGTTCTTTAATTTCAGTATTATCAAGTTGCAATTCCTTGATTTAGTTACAGGTGACTACATAACATAAAACTGTAATTTTTCAACTTGCTGATGTGACTTGGAAGTAAAATGGTGTAATTCTCCAAATTCACCATGTGAATATCAATAGATTAGTCATCTATAAACTGTAAATGTTTATTTTACAGCTGTTAACCCCTGATATATAGAAGTTTTACTGGTGACAATATTTCATAAATGTAACAGGTGCTATAATTAATCATGCAAGCAGCTGAAGAATGAGTGTAGTAATCCTTTTTAATAGAAGTATGTTAAAGAAATGATTTTATGTTTTTGTAATACTTATTCAATGCACCATTATAAAGTTTGCTTCTCTATAAGATAATTGAACAATTTCTGCATATTTTGCATGCTAGAGAATTTCCTCATGAACTGTAAATAAAGTAACTCTCATTCATTGAGTAAACATTTACATAACTCTTTCTAGACCAGTACAAACAAAATGAATTATTTTATTTATTGATTGACCATCAAATAAACGTTAACACTACTATGAATACATTATAATTCATACTTTTAAGAATATACAAATGCAATGTGTCTATTGTTTTGAATTATAGAATTTCTTGATTTACAAAATTCCCAAAAGAAATAGGTTTTTTTAACAAGATTGCAGTTTATAGAAATTTCTCAATATAAATGTTTTTCAGTCGTGCTGGCAATATAAAGACTTTTTTATATGTACAACAATTCAATGATATTCAACTTTTTCAATATCCACCAACCATGATTTACCATAAGGAAACACCATGGCATGACAAACTACGAAACCATGTATTAACATAAGTAATCTTATAATTATTTTTTAATGTAAGATATCTTTGTTCATGGTATGTAAAATCATGTTTTAAGATCACTTTAAAACCATGTTTAATGTAAAACATATTTGTTCATGGCACAAAAAATTGCAATAAAGCCATGTTTTCATGTAACAAAAAACTGCATTTGTGATATGCAAAATAACTGTAAAACCATTTTAATGTAAGTTTTGATGTTACATTATTTTGATGTTACGTGAAATAATTAATTATATTTAGAAATTGAAAATAAAATATAAAATGTACATTTAATACTTTTATTTTATAATATGGAATCCTTAACCTAAAGATCAATTTCCAAGGTCTTTTTCCAATATGGAATAAAGAATGAAAGTTGAAATCTACTTAACTTTCTGAAAATCTGGAATGTGAAATTTTTTCTTCTTCTATGCTTCTTATTGGACTAGAGCCATTTTGTCTGAATTTGTTCTCTAAAACCAGGTATTTGTTCTCTAAAACCAGGTATTTGTTCTCTAAAACCAGGTATTTGTTCTCTATAACCAGGTATTTGGCTTTAGAATAAGCATGGGGTAGTTTAAGTACATGACAACCATGTTGAACATAATATTCCATCAGTGAGTGGTACTTTCATTTGAGAGGTGTGGTACAACTAGTTACAGTGAAGAGCAATTAAATGGAAAGAAAGAGTGCAATAGTATTCTTACAAAGGCTGTCAAAAGGTAGATGTAATTGTACAGAAAGGTTAGGACAATGCAATAGAAAATGCAATAATTTTTCCGCCTAAGCAAAATGGGTTTATCATATTTTGGAAATATTGTCTAATGTTCTTTAAGGTGTCTAATTAACAATTTGAGTCCAGAGATTTGTAAGATAATGAGATAGCGTTCATTCCTCAACTGATCATCAATATTTTCTTCTTGGTCAGTAACATCGTTGTTTTCTTCTGTAATCCACATAGTCCCCAGGGACAAAGTTTATTTCTTGTTGTAGGACATCAAAAAATCAACTTGATTACCCCCATTTGAAAATTCTTGAAAACCTGTTTACATAGTGACCAGTACAACTAATTTCACTACCTGCATGATGTGCCTGTAAAATTTAATCTCTGTTCTTAATTCAATAAAAGAAACGTTATTCTTGTAGGACACAAAATAATTTATTAAAATAAACCTGGGAGCTATAGCTGTAATTTGTATAACTACAACTTTGTTTCTAAACACACAAATAATTGCACTGGTATTAATCTGTAGTATAAAAAAGAAGGACAAATATGAAGAAAAAAAAGAAAAGAAAAAATTCTTGGAAAAAATGCCTTACAAAAAATGACAGAAATGAAATAAAATAATTTTAAATTAAGTAAAACAGAAAACAATAAATTTCTTGTTACATGCATTTTTGTTTTCCAGGTCACATATTTTTGATTGGTGCCACACAGCAAATGCATAAATACACTTGTATGCATAAATACACTTGTGTTTGATACTCTAAATAACTTACTATTAACACTGTGAGGGAGGGTGTTTTGAATAATATACTCTGTGCATGTTAATGCCATTGCTCTCCATTGTACATTTCTAAGTTATTTAAGGGCCTGGTAATTAATCTGTACTGATTATAGGTCTTTCAGTGAATTAACAGTGTAGATTTATTTTATTTGTTTTGTTTTTATTTGATCAGGAACCTGTTAGGTGACCAAGCAACTAGAAGTTGGATAATATTCATTGGAAATGAAGAAAGACGAAAGAATGAATATTTAGCTATGCCGTTCCAAAGGGTGTGTTCTTTGTTTTGTAACATGGAAGTTGTGTTGGTATTTTTTTTGTGAAAATGTTTTTTCCTACAGATATGTTAATATGGAACGTTTATAAAGTTTTTGGTTCTTTCAATGGCATATTACTTTATTCTTTTTGTTCCTGGAAAAAAATTTCATTCAAAACTTGAAACATTAAAACCTGTGGTGACATTCTGTTGATATACAAGCAAATAATTATAATTAGACTTGGGAACAATATTCATATGGAACTCTGCCTAATAAATAAATTTAATAATTTTCAATAGTTTTTATTTTGATAGCAATATAGCTTAATAATTTATTCATATGATATTTGTTTTTGTAGCCAGCCAAGAAACTTTCAACAAAGTGGCCAAAATCATTAAAACGAGACAAAACATTGGAGGAAACTTTTACCATTCAGGTTAGCATTTCATTGCTTTTATAAATAATTTTATACGTAATTTTAACCCAACTTCCGAGGAAAATGTTTATTAGTCTTTATATAACAACAAAAAATGGCAATTGTTAGAAAAAAATTGGTTGATAGTAAAATGACAGTAACATGAAACAGTTAAATTCGCATTGATTATCATTGAAATTATTGCAGATTAAATTTTTCAATATGGCAATAAAGTATACAACTTTATCTGCCAGTAACCATCAAACTGCTTTAGTCATATCATCAGATGTTTCCCGTCTCTTGTAGGATTTGCTAATGCACAAATTATTTGTGAATCAAAATCATCAATTGAATGGTCTTCTGTATCTATAAAGTGTTTATCAATGTTACACAACATCTATTATTATGTGTACTAGATAAGCTTTTTAAAATCAGTTGTTTCTCCAATACCTTGTATCTTGTATTTCGGATATGGAACTGGATAGATAACATGCATTGACACACAGTTAACCTTTTATATGGTGATATGATGTATTTATCATGTTATGGACCTGAATAAACGTTGGGCTACATATCAAGAGATACTTCTCTCTTCATCAGGCAGTGAGATTGGTTCTTCTCTATAAGAGTAAAGGAGGATCAAAATTTACAACAAATACACTTTTGTTCACATTCATCACAGCCATATTGGTTTTGTTCTTCTTGATTCTGTCCATTTACATTGTAGTTGTTTTTACATTGGGAATGGCCATCCATTCTTTCAGATTATTTCCACCTCTTGTAAGTAACTTGTAATGTTCTTAATTCTAGATAATTAAGTAGAAGATTTCCATTCTTTCTTCATATTGCATTAATTTATAATGCAGATTTATGGGAGATTTAAACTCTGTCAGATTAGTTGCTGTGCTAATATCATTACCGTATATGCCCGTCTATAAGTCGATCCCGTGTATAAGTCGACCCCAAAAATATAGAGCACAAAAGTTGATTTTAAGACGTATCCCGTGTATAAGTCGACTACTCCTTTAACAGCACAAAAGTA
>JANTOQ010089824.1:0-16675 GCA_027564595.1 Bythotiara depressa | reverse complement strand
GTTAATTTCCAAAATAGAGGGAAATAAAGTTTACATTAGTAACATTTCTACACTATAGCTGTTATTAATCATAACTTTATTTTTAAGAGAACGATCCCTTTAAGTTGTGTATTTATATTAATTTGTGAATAATGAAAACAAAGAGAGAAAACATGTTTTATTCTAAACAAGGACACATTTATATGAAAGATCTTTAGAATTTTCAAGACATCAATAGGCACTTGATTTTATAAAAGAGTATTACACAATATGAAATATGCAGCAAACATTGATATAATATAGCAACATGCTAGACTTTGTTATTCAGTAATTAACAGAATTAAATGTTTACCAAAAGTATGTTTATTTATAGACATGTTTAAAAACAACAGGCATTAACTACTTAACAGATAATTTAATTTATTATTAATTATCACAGGGGTAAATTTATAAGGTGGTTTTCTTTTGAAGTTTGTATTCATTTATATGAATGAATGTCACACATGTGCATATATATTTCTTTTTTAATAAACGTACCCCTGTTGTAGAAGTATGAGACAGTTCATACTTCTATATGCACATGCATATTTTTCTTTTTTTGACATCCCATGAGTCAGCAATTTGAAAGAATTTTATCTTTCAGGAAATAGAGAAGCATAACATACAATAATAAGTGTTTTATTATTATCATCACAAGTTAATATTCTTTTGTCTATGTATTATTATCATCACGAGTTAATATTCTTTTGTCTATGTATTATTATCATCGTGATTTTTATTCTTCTGTCTATGTATTATTATCATTGTGAGTTAATATTCTTCTGTCTATGTACTGTACTTTAAAACTATAACAAAAAAAACTTATTTCAAGGAGAAAAGCTATTTAAACAGCTTTAAATAGGGTTTCCTTATCAAACCTTAAACAAGTAATAATTGCCCTTAAGGCACGTGTTAGTTTAAAGTTCGGTCATTGTTCAACGCGCGCGTTGGAAATTATTTCCAAAATAATTACGCGTTGAAAGTAATTATTGCCTCAAATTATTACATATTTTTTAATTTCCCAATAAACTATTGTGTTTATCTACTAGCGTATTTTTTTCGATCTCAGCATGAATTATAAAAACCACTAACACTTAACCTGTATGTGTTTTATTATGTAAATGTATTTCTATCGAAAACCAATAAAAAGTTAAACACAAATTAATATGCAACCTCCCTCTATATAATTGATTATATTGAAATATTGATTGTCTAGGATGAAAAAGAAGAAGTCAATGATAAAAGGTAAAGCTGATAAAATGTAGTGACTTCTTTTCCAGGCTTCTGTTTTCTTCTTTTTGAGACACTTTTCTTCTAAAGTCATTTTTGTTTATTTCCAACTGTGAAATGTTGCTTTTCTAAAGTTATCTAGCTTCATATCTAGCTATGCAAATATGTTGTATATACTTTGTAATGTAGCCCAGCCTCATTTCTAGTCATGAAAATGTAAAGTGGATACTTTTCCAAGGTTGTTTAACTTCATTTCTGGTTGTGAAAATGTTCCATGGATGCTATTCTAAGTTTGTTTAGCTTCATTCTAGTCGTGAAAATGTGCTGTGGCCACTTTTTAAAGGTTGTTTAGATTCATTTCAATTCGTAAAAAAATGTGCCGTGGACACTTTTTAAAGGTTGTTTAGCTTCATTTCTATTCATAAAAAACGTGTCATGGAAATAGTCGTGGAAATGTGCCGTGGAAACTTTTCTAAAGTTATTCTTCTTTCTGTGTAGTTGTGAAAATTTCCTAAGAACAGTTTTCCTAAGACAGTTTGACTAGTGAAAATATAATGGAATAACTTCTCTACTGTAGACACTTGTTTTCATTTTTCATTCATTATTGACTTTTATGTGTGTTTTAAAGTAGTTAATGCTTTCTAAACTAATAGGAAATCTTTGATCTTTATTATTTGATTCTGAAAATGATAAGCTAAAATGCATCTGGTGGGAATTCTTTAAAAACACCCTCCTACACATATCTTTTTATAGAAAAAGTTTTAAATTGTCCTCAGAATAATGAAAGTCATAAACATTCTGTTTAAAATAATCTCTGGGAGGAAGTTGTATGATGTAAATTAATCATTTTGTGTCTGTGTTGCTGTGTTCAGGGCACGTAGCCTGGTTTCTGTTAATTCCCAGTAGAATAATTAAACAAACCATGAATAAACAATTAAATACAAGGTTGAAGTAAATGGGAACAACTCCTCAAATTGAAATTTTATATAATATTGGAATAATAAAAACTTTTATTTGAGAGTGTGTGTGCTCAAAACTCTAAACATCTAGTATACCAAATAGAGTATGTGGAGACCATCCAAAGTTTGAAGGTATAACTGTGTTTTGAAATCAAACAGGTTGTTTATTTATTTTCCAGTTTTCTAGTCTGACTGTCTTGAGTTCTTGCAGCAAGTGTGTAAAAAAATAAGTACCTGTTTAAAACATGTTTACAATTTGTTTCTAAACATTCCAGGAGGTGTAAATTGAATACAATTAAACATACTTGAATAAAGCTTCCTTTCTCAACAAAGTAAATTAATAAATCTCATTCACACTCTCTCCCCCTAGAAGTTACTGATTAACACTATTGAGTGGAAAAATCTTTCTTCATATACTATGATAGTCTGCAAGTTTAGTTGTTTATTAATTGAGATGATTTTGGTAGTTTTTTGTAGAAAAAAAAAGTAATATATATTTATATACACAAGAATGTGTCTTGCAAGGTAATAAACTAAATCTTTGTTGTTCATCGTTACTAGCAAATAATTAATAATTACAGCATTGTGCATTAAGATTTTTTGGGGAAAACGAACAATGACTGAACTTTTAACTAACTGCGGCCTAACATCTGTGTAAATGCCCCTTACTGATTTAAGAAATAAATTTCGTTTTGTCCTGATGTTGACCGATTTTCGCTTGCTTGCCCATCACGTTTTAGTGTTGTCACTGTTGCTGTTGCTGACTACTATCATGATTTATTGCTGTCCTAATTTTATAACTGAACTCCATCATTGAGACATTTCACACTTTTTATTTTAATGCTATTAATAATAATTTTGAAGGAGTGTGAGTTTTATTGTTCAAACAAAAACAAAAGTAGATTTTACACATGTATAAACAGCCTATTTTCACCATGTTAAAATTTCTTTATTTTAAATATTCATCTGCGTTTTTTATCTTTTATCATATGTACTTAATATCCATCCTTCTTTAGGCCACCCATATTGACTTTGTTAATAGTCAATAGGAACCTGGTATTGCATCTTTATAGTCACATAAAAAATCAAATTTTTGCAAATGAAAGAAGCAAAAAAAGACACCAAGGAATTATATTTACAGTATTATATAACGATTTCATGTAAACAAACTCTTATGATTACATGTAGCGAGATCAAAGAATTATGGGCTTGCCATTACATGCAACAAACATTTGGAATTACGGTGTTAAATTAAGATTTCAAGTAGCAAGACTGAATAATAACGATTTTAAACTACTATATCACATATTAAACTTGAAGATTTATGGTGTCACATAGAAAACTTGAAGATTTATGGTGTCACATATTAAAGTTGAAAATTTACAGTGTCACATATTAAACTTGAAGATTTACAGTGTCACGTAGAAAACTCAAAGATTTACGGTGTCACGTAGTAAACTTGAAGATTTATGGCATTATACTGCCATTACTTGTATTGAGATGGAAGAATTATGGCCTCATATGGGTTATACTATGATTTCAAATAACAAAAATTAAGAATTGTGGTGTTATATTACGGTTTCATGAATTCCAACCTCATGGTACTATTTCACACAACAAGCATATATAAACATTTTTTATAAACATGAGAAAAAGCATCGAAACAATAAATAATCATATATGTAAGCTAGGTTACCAGGCTTGGGAATTTGGCGAATTTGTTTCGTTACCGTGGCATTTCTGCAAATTTGAAAAGACGGTAATGATGCATCGTTTCTGTAAGCATTTATTTCTTAAAACTATAATAATTTTTTGTTTCTAAATAGTTTTTATTGTTAAAGCATTTTTCATTTTTCTCTTGAACAAACTCTGCTGATAAATAATCTTAATATTACATATTTCTCAGCTTCGATTCTTCTTATCTAGTGTTTTATTGAAATGTCTTTTAAATTCATAAAGATACCTCAACGTGGTTTCTATCCTGTAGTTATGTTTATAAAATGTGTTTCTGAAGCCTATTCAAATATATATCCACAATAATAGTTGTATATCCTACAGACATTATAAAAATTAATTTATACTATTCAAATTATTTTGTTTAAAAAGATTAACCATTCCCAGGGTCAATATAATTTATTCTGCAAGTACTAAGCAAACAGTAGGAAAAAAACGTTATAATTCTTTATTCAACAGCAATATACAGTATTGTTACTTGTTCTATATATTATGACATTTTAA
Organism: Bythotiara depressa; assembly: GCA_027564595.1. NCBI lineage: Eukaryota > Metazoa > Cnidaria > Hydrozoa > Anthoathecata > Bythotiaridae > Bythotiara > Bythotiara depressa. The sequence continues at coordinate 12,230 of JANTOQ010089824.1, read as the reverse complement.
TTTTTCTAACACATTGTTTTCATAAAAATAATGCAGTTGTGCATTACGAGTGAATGGAAACCAGCTATTTTATATTTGTTCTTCCTGTATTTATAGAATGTCTGTTAAGTTCGCACATGCGTCGCAGTAGCTATCATTAATAGGCTCATTTAGTAAGACAACGTGAACGTGGGGGTTTTTACAGGGAAAACTCCAAAAGAGTCTGGAAACAAGCATTTTCTGTGCGTCCTGTTTCTGGCCGCTGTGTTGTGAACTTCATTTCAGCCATTTTGTAGTCCTGTTCGAAACGTGAAAACATGGAAGAATATAACCAAAAGAAAAAGTAAGTTCATCAACTTATCATCCAGTAAAATGTAACTTTGAGATAACTGTGTATATTTTCGCTGCATTACCCATTCACTTTTCGTATTTTTTTTCTGTTCTACTGCGAGTTCTACGTAAGTTTCTGTTCTACTCTACTGCAAGTTGTTCTGCTCCTTGGGCTAGCTACCTGCAACTCAGCTAAATGTCAGAAGATCAATATAAAAATCATCCGAATACAAATATATAATTTGCAATAAGCCATTTGATTTTACACTCAGGTTTGAATAAAACTGTAAAACATAGGAAAAAAGATTCTTCTATTTACCAAAAAATCATGTGAAATGAGAAAAACCACTATGAAAGTTTGTTTACATACTTGAATTCAGATTTAAAAAATTAACTCACAAATCAACTCATGTTTTCTATAATAAGGTTATATGTTAAAAAGTTAGTTATACTGTGATAGACTTTCCTAGCAGGTAAAAATAAATATTTGCGAAGGGAAAAACAAAAACTTTTGCCATAAAATAATCTTCCTGCTTTTATGAGAGCTATTAGAATCCTTGAATAATTTGTGCATAATTTGAAGTTTGAAACTTTACCTGCTAGTCATTTCACCAAAAGATTCATCTATATTAATAGGCCATATTAATACTGGTATTCTCTCTTGCCAAAAATAAAACAAAAAAAACATTTCAACAAAACATAACCAAAACCAAAAGTTTCACAGTAAGTACAGCTGATAGCTTTCAATGATGGTTGACCCTTTGATGTTATGCCCTTTGTTTTTGTTTTATCTAGATTTGTTATGCATTGGACTGAAGAGAAGGACCTGTTGATGATGCATGAAATGGCTGCGAAAGGTGTATTTAACCACTGATCAGGAAGCAGAGAGAGGGGTCAGGTGTGGCAAAATGTTGCTACAAGTCTTAATGCCTATGAAGAATTTTCAGTAACCGCTAGGGCTGTGAGGGACAGGTTCACTACTTTAATGAAAAAATACCAAGCTCAGACTAATGCTGACTTAAAACGTAGTGGTATAGGTGGTGATGAGTTGTCTGAGTATGAAATTTTGATTGAAGATTTGATATCTCAAATCAAAGATACTGACATAAGACATGAAGCAGAAGTTGAAAACAAGAAAAGGAATAACGATGAACAACAACAAAAAGCAGTTTCAGTGCGAGAAACAGCCATGGAGCGTCTTGGAGAAACCAGGAAGAGAAATGGAAGTAGTGGTAGTAATGAGGTAGTATTGCCCAGACCTACAAAAGCAGACGTTTATCATCAGATATAATGGTATTCTTGAAAGAAAAAATTGCTACTGATAAGGAAATACAACAACAAAGAGCACAAGAAAGAAAGGAAGAGCACGAACTGCAACGACAACAAGTAAATCAACAGTCTGACATACTGCAACGACAACAAGTAAATCAACAGTCTGACATACTGCAACGACAACAAGTAAATCAACAGTCTGACATACTGCAACGACAACAAGTAAATCAACACTCTGACATACTGCAACGACAACAAGTAAATCAACAGTCTGACATACTGCAACGACAACAAGTAAATCAACAGTCTGACATACTGCAACGACAACAAGTAAATCAACACTCTGACATGGTTAAATTATTTCATGAAACAATTCAGCAGCAGAATCGACAGCAAACTTCTGTGCAGCAGCATTTGAGAACTTTAATAGGACAACAGCAGCAGCAATTTAATTTGATATTGCAGATGTTGCAACAAAATAAACAGTTGTATGGAAGGTTGTCTTGTTATATATATAACGTATGGTAAAAAGCGACTTTTATGTTAAACTTCTTTGATAAAAACGTGTACTTGCTTACTTTGCAAAAAAAGTAGCATTTTGTTTTAATTGTTGTATGTTATTACCACCTGTTTCTTCTAAGAAATAAAATAAGTAGAGGCTTACTAGCAAATTCCATGAAATTCCTATGAATTTCCTGGAAATTGTTGTTAATAATTTTCATATCTACTCTTTCTTTATAAGAACAATTTTAAGAACATTGATGCTGAGATTTGGTGGGAAATTAAGAACAACTTGAGGTTGAAACTTCTGATAACCATTTTTTTAAATCTTTTGAAAATCTTATGTATATACATGTTGTTGTTCTTTTTGTGTATTTTTATAAGAATAATTTTTATAAGAAATTTAGGCTCAGAATTTGGTTGAAAAACAATAGGTCTACTGGTTAAGAATATTCGAAAAATTAAGAATAACTGAGGCTCACATCAATTTTCAATATTCTTAAAAAAAAGATTTGTTATACTGATGTTGTATCTGAAGAAAACAAAAAGTTATATTTACATTGACAGGTTTATCACATAGAATACATTTTAATGAAAGCATGCAGAAATATTAGGATGATAATTTCAAGCTATACTAGGTCAAAATCTCTGAAAACATAGGTACTTACAAGATGAGAGAACATTCATGGGAAACTAAATTCATGGCGCTTTTAACTTGCTAGATACAAAGGAAAATGAGTTGAAAATTAAGTTCATGGCACTTTTAGTGCACTAGATAGAAAGGAAAATGAGTTGAAAATTAAGTTCAAAACATTTTTTCGTTTTTGGACTCCTCCAGAGTGTTTTTAAAAATAAAATTATATCGGTATTAATTTTAAATGTTTTGTTATAGTTTTCTTTTGCTTAAAAGTACAGTACACACTACCACAGATATTAACTCATGATGATCAATTATTGTTATGCTTCTCTATTTCCTGAAACATAAAATTATTTCAAATTGCTACACTCAAGGGACACGTTTTTCATTAAAAAGAAAAATATGCATGTGCGACTCCTGAGCTGTCTTGTGCAAATAAGAGATTCTTGTATGGCTGGAAATTTTTCCATCAACCAGAATATCGTAGTAGCGGCCGCAAAAAGTAACTTGTGACCTCTTTTTTAAGCTAGAAAATCTTAGTAACGGCCGTAAAATGTCACTAGTGACAGCTTTACGGCCACGTGTTCCATTTTTAAGCCTCTAACACCTATATTAAACAACGTTCTATGACTGCAAGTTTGATTTCTTAGCCTATAAAATGTAGATTAAATGACTATCTATGACCCCTATCCAATTTTCAAGGCTCTAAAACCTAGATTAAACAACGATCTATGACCTGTATCATTTACTTCTGTCTCTCAAAATTTGTTGTTAATTGTGTTTGATGACAGAGCGATGTATGCAAAGATAAGTTTTATTATTTCATTACCATACCATTACCAGCTGGCATGCTTTCTAAATTATTTTTCAATTGGTGGTGTTTAAAAAAAGCATAAGGCTGATTTCCACTTTCGTGATTTCCTAAAAACATTTCAAACAAATAGACTATTCAATGAATCAAGGATATATATATATATATATAGTTTATGTTATTACATTGCATTGTTATTAAAACATCAACAATGAAGAAGTGTGCCTTCTGGGACTCATTTTACAACGCACGTGCAAGGCCTATTACAAGAATAGAAGCTAAAGAAAAAATAAGACGCTAAAAATCAATTAAAAAAAGTAACAATTGATAGAAAAACATTGATCGCATAAAGTGAGATAAATAATTCACAACTAATGGTTATTGTTGAAAGTTGAAGTGGAGAGAATGTAAAATGTACTACCCCCTGGTAAGTTTATTATAAAATATAAGACTTCTGACCATATTTGTGCACGCCTCATCTGATAAACAAATATGGCACACAAAGTTACCTATCTTATGCTGGCAAAGGAAAAGTTACACAACTATAAGAGGGGAATAACCAGTTTTCTATTATTTTGGAAGTAAAAAAACAAGAGCTTGGATTGACAATTAATAATGATCAGTCGTTTTAGCAATTTTAACATATTTTTTGTCCGATTAATGAGTTAAAACAATCAGCAATGACCGATGACCAACCGTTATTTACAACACTGTTGAGAAGTTTTATAATGTTTTATTAAAAAAGAAATATATTTTATATGCATTCGTGTGACTGTTCATTCATATAAATGAATATAAAACTTCAAAAGAAAATCACCTTGTCAGTTTACTCTGTGATAGTTAAGAAACTAAATTACCTGTTAAGGGAGTGGTTCCGTAGATTTCACATTTTCAAATTTCAACAAAACTGGATTCAGAACACATGAATTAGTCTAGAAAACATATTCTGTGAAATGAAAATTCCTCGTAGACCCGTAAAATTACTGTTAACCTTTGGATTTTAAGCCGTTGAAAGATGTGGTTTTGAGTTATGAGCTGTAGGCAATTCATGTGATGTCACTGATGACAAACTTCATTCATGAGCAGTTGCTGTATACATGTTGTTAGTGAAAAATTGATATGTTATACATTTTAGCTTTTGTAGAGTAAATTATGTATAGGTAAAATATCATGATTTATTATTCTGTCATGGATTGCAAAAGCATTCAAGCAGCAAGAAAAAAGGAAGGCATAAGCTTTTACCATCTTCCACGAGATGAAATTTTTTAGAAAATATGATTAAATAATTTAAAACTTAAAACTTTCATAACGCAACTTCTTAAGAAAGTAAAATTTATAAAACATAATGATGGAATATATATATTGCGCATCTATTGTTTCTTTTCATTTCTTTTTATTAAAATTGAAAACATTTTCGAGCTAGCTAAAATAGATTGTATTATGATTGGTGTGTCGGATAATAAGTTACATGCATGAGTGCATGAGGTTTTTTTACAGATTATGTATAAACTAATTGACATAATTATTTTTTGAGAACGCGTAATAAGGAAGAAAAACAAACCATGAAGAATTTGTTGTGTGATCACGTATAGTAGAAAAAACGACTGTGATTAAGTTTTTATGGAAGATTTACAAGTTATATGTAGAATTCTTAAATATATTTATATATTAAAATGTTTTTTTTCTTCTCAGAATCATCAGTTTCTATCTATGACTCATTTGGGTTCAAGTTGAAATGGCTGCAAGCCCATGATGGAAGACAATATTTCTTCTATTTCTTCTTGGTCTTCATCGATGGAAGAAGGGAAACTGATCTTTCTTATTCCCCAGATGATGTTAACATTTAAAGTTACCAAAATACATGATTTATTTAAAAAATTACCACTAAATAAAGTTTATTTCAAGAGCCTGTTTGAAACTTCTCATTCACACGTCTTTTAAGATTTTTTGAACTGTGTGGACAATGACATCACAAAATTTATTTAGCATTACTGCTAAAACAGAAAATAGCTAGAAATATGAAAATAATTGGTCTTTATCAATTTTTAGGTACTGAATCCAATTTTTTTGTTTTTAGAAATTGATTTTTTTCACAGGACTACTCCTTTAAGGATAGTTAATGTCTGATGTTTATACTCGTACTTTCGGTAAACATTTAATTCTGTTAATTACTGAATAACAAAAGTCTAGTATGTTGCTATATTATATTAATGTTTGCTGCATGTATCATCTTGCGTGCTATATTATAGGGAATATAACTAAAGATCTTCTTGTGTTTAAACATTTTGGCTGTAGCAGAAAAGGAAGTTAAGACTGTGAGAGTCGAGCTATGCAGACACTCAGTCATCGTGTTTGGGGTTCACGAGTTTAAAATGTCCCCCACTTTTCTTCCGATGTAAATGATTCAGAACTGTTAAAATTATGCCAGAGAAGTAAGAAATTTCATGTGCAAAACGATAAACAATGCAATTTTAAATTTCCGCCGTAATGAGGCATTTTGCCAGTGTGTATTACGTAAATGGCCAATTGCCATCATAAATTTTATTGAATTCCAATGGCTGATAGTAGAAGCAATCATTAGGTAATACCTACTAAAACTTAACCTGTGTGACAACTTCATTAACACTATAACTTGTTAAAACAGAAGCTTATACACACTTGAAGCATGCAACACATCAATATAGTGTATTACATGTCCATTTCCATGATGGAATCTAGTTTAAGAAATTGAAAGTAAAAATGCAGTTGATGAAAATAACACACTTCTTGATACTTTAACCTTAAAAAGTGATTAGTTAATATGCTAATCACTTGCTGTCGATCAAAATATATAACCAATTATTCATGCTTCTGGTTATAATTATAAGTATTTTTATATATTTTAGTGGTCAAAAAAAGCAAAGAAGAAACAAGAAAGGTGTGTCCATAATTTCTAGGTAGATGAATCCAGTGCTTGGCCTTTTATCTAGGCTTTACGTAGAAAATTAGAACTGTATTTTGATGATGGTAAAGGTCAATATAAGGTGGATTCTCTTCTGCCAGCATGTTAATGAATGTCCAGGTTTGTTTAAACGTTTATCTACATTTGTGTGTGGCTCAAGTGATTTAGAAATAGATGCATATTTTAATGATGTATTGTTGTTGTTGTTTATAATAACAGGTTATTTTGATTACTGGAATAACACAATAAATTTTCTGCCAAAACGTTTTTGAAAATAAAGAAATCATACAATCAGAGAAACAATGCTATATTGAGAATTTTTAAGGGGAAGAGATGATTCGTTTTGAAGTGAAATAATTCTATAGTTGAAGAGAAGGACTTTTCAAAATATCAACATGCTTTTCAGGTCTGGTCTTAAATGTTATTATTTCATCTCAGTGTATATTTCCTTTTTAGTTACATCAAATTGCAAGAAGAAAGAGAAAACATGTACGAAGCAAATAGGTAAAAGAAAATTTTGACACACTGCCTTGATGGATATTGCTGTTTTATTTAAACATGAAAACAATATATTTCATCAACATTCAGGTGTGTCAACCATTCCATTCAGATGTGTCATCTGAATTGTTTAACACAGTTTAAATCCATTGATCACCTTGAGTGCATTCTGCCAAAAATCCAGCTTTTGATGTAGAAAACATGAAACATTCAGATGATCTTTAATTTTAGTTTTGATTTGAAGTATTTCAAATTTTCAGAACATTTGTTTATACAGGCAAAAAGAAGAACAATTGAAAGAAGAAGCTGCAAAGACAGAAGAGGTATGAGGTATCTTACATGTAGAATAGTTAACAAGTTAATGGTATCATCTAATTTTAGTATTTTCATTCATATGTTCAGAAGATGATAACCTAGCTGAAATAATAACTTTTTTCACCAATATGTTCATTGTCATTCTAAATGCTGGAAGCAAGAAAAATGTTCCATGCCCCAAATAAGAATACTTCAGCTTTTCAAACGCACATAATTAGCTAAGTTAGCAATTAATTTGAAATAAATGTATTACTGATATATTTGATGTGATATTTTAAAACGGCTTTTTATTTCGCTTGTTGACACATAACTTGTATTTATGCATGTGTAAGTGTTTCCAATCAACAAAGGCACCATTAGCAATGATTTACATGAAAATGTTATTGTTTTATTTTTCTGTTCTTAGCAACTAAAATTAACAATACAGAATCTAGAAAGTTCTTTAAAACTGACAAAGGTACGTTTGTTAATCTATTTCCACTCATTATGACATGGCATTCTAATTAGGTCAGTTCAGTGTGTAAAGCATGAGAGAGAATGACTAGCATAATTTGACATGTTTGAAAAACAATTTGTTCAGGTACTATTTTGTGTAAACATTATCACATGCATAGTTGTTGGATGGGGGATCATTGCACAGAAAAATGTTTATATTAAAAAGCATCACTGCTTTTTTGTTTCTTTACTTCATCATATAGGGTCTCAAGTAAAAAGTAAAAAGAACACTTTTTAGAAATAATTACACATAAATAGTTTGCTTTTCAGAAATAATTCCCAACTTTATGTTTCACATAATCCCCCTGAAATTTAGAATATCAAAACAATAGAACAGCTCAGCACAACAATGTTTTGACGGATGAGTCCTAGAGCACAGGCAGAAAGATTTTCATAAAATGCCAAATTACCCTAGCCATTTCTTTTTTTGAGCATGGGCCTTGAAGTGCCATGAATCCCTATTCTCAGATTTATCATGCAGATTCCTAAAGAAATGATTAGATTTATTCTACACTCATTAATGATCATTTTGCATTATATGTATAGCTTCGTTGGAAGTGTTTTATACTTGTATGGTATGTTTATACATTGCTTTCTTATACATTTTAAAGCTTTATAACAAGGGAAAGGAGATTTATCTCTGGATGTTACTTGTGTCTCTTATATAAGTCCAACCTGAATTATAATGACCACCTTGTGAACCAAGAAAAACTGATCACTATAAGCAGATTTGACACAGTATGGTTGTGAAAAGGGCCAAGTATAGATATGAAAGGGAACGGTATGGTTGTGAAAAGGGCACAGTATGGTTGTGAAAGGGCATGGTATGGTTGTGAAAAGGGCACGGTATGGTTGTGAAAAGGGCACAGTGTGGTTGTGAAAAGGGCACAGTATGGTTGTTAAAAGGGCATGGTATGGTTGTGAAAAGGGCATGGTATGGTTGTGAAAGAGACAGTCTTTGTATATAGGTGGTATTTATAACAGTATCTTTTTTCTCTCACTTTTTTAAACCTGAATTCTAGTTTTAATGCCTTTCTCTTGTAAACATTTATGCTATATGTTATTCTGTGTAGGAATAATTTTATTCTTATCTTTAGGAAACAATTGAGCAAGATGACCTACAAGCAAAACTAGATATTCTAAGGTACAAATATACCTGCTGGGTGAGACTGCCCCTGTTTTAGATTTGTTTGTTGTTATGTGTCCTAGTATGCATGTTTCCTATGAATAGACATTTTAGCAAAAGCGACAAGAAAGATTTGGAAAAAGAAAGCTTTTACTATCTATTACACTACAAATTCTTCAATATTATGTTCTGATCAAATCTATATAAGTCTGAGAAAGAAATAATGTGAAAGGTACATACTTAATAAATATTTGTGAATAATATGGATGTCCTTGGTGTATCTTACAGTATGGATGTTTATGGTGCTAAAGCACGTGTAATTGGTAAATATTACATTTTATGTAGGAATGAAAATCAAGCAATGCAGGGTGAGCTGATTGCATTGAAGGAGGTAAACTGATTTGAAATTGTTCTAGTGTTCTTTTTTCTTCAACATATGATATTCATACCATTCTTGATTTAACCTTTGAGGTTATATTTGTATTAAAGTGTGTTAAAAACAAAGATTCCAATTGCTTGACCTGTTGTTCACTTAAGCAACATTTTTCTATCATGTAAACATGCCATGATGTGATATAACTTGGTAAGTCACCTGACAACCATGGTTGTTGTTTTTCCCTTAAATTAAATGACACATAATTTATACTGAACCTTATAGCATATAATATTAATTAATTATTACTAGTAAACCTTTTAATCAAGTGTGAGTGTAGCAGAAGAAATGGACTGATGCCATTATCCCCAGATATTTTCTTTATTATAATGTGACCTTCCATGACATTTTAGCAGAAATCCTCACCTTTTGAAACGTTTCGTATAACAATAGGTAACTTTCATAAAACAATAGGAAACATTTCACGTTAAATTATGAAACGTTTCAAATTTAAAGATTGAAATGTTTCAATCAAAACAATAGAAAAATTGCTTGAAACGGCTTCATTAATTTAAAACGTTCACTAGTGTACCGAAATGTTTCATTAAATACAAAATGAAACATTTCATAACATCCAAAATGAAACGTTTCAAAAGAAGGTGCACATTTATAAACTGATATGGACAGGTTAATTTTTATTTGCTGATGGTAAATACAAAAAATGTTAACGGTTAATACAATTGCCGATAGGTTAATACATTTATGTCAATGGTAAATATCATTACTGATGCGTGAACTACCAAGAGTGACCTTTTACAGCCATATTCTAACTTAGAAAAGCTATCGCATGCGGATTTTTACAGCCACTACTAGGATTTTCTAACTTAGAAAAGCTACAACGAGTGACTTTTTACCACCACTACTGCAATTTTCTAACTTCTAAAAGCATCTAATAAGTGACTTTTTATGGCCACTACTATGATTTTCTAACTTAGAAAAGCTACAAGGAGTGACTTTTTACAGCTACTACTATGATTTCCTAGCTTAATAAAGCTACCACGAGTGGATTTTTACGGCCTTTACTATGATTTTCTAACTTAGAAAAGCTATCACAGGGACTTTTTACTGCCTTTACTATGATTTTCTAACTTAGAAAAGCTATCACAGGGACTTTTTACGGCCACTACTACGATTTTCTAACTTCACAAAGCAACTAATAAGTGACTTTTTACGGCCACTACTACGATTTTTTAGCTTAGAAAAGCTATCACAAGTGGATTTTTACATTTTATTTTCTAACTTCGAAAACCTACAATGAGTGACTGTTTACTGCCACTACTACGATTTTCTAACTTAGAAAAGCTATCACCAGTGGATTTTTATGGCCACTACTATGATTTTCTAACTTAGAAAAGCTATCACGGGGGACGTTTTACGGCCACTACTATGATTTCTAACTTAGAAAAGCTGTCACAAGTGGATTTTTATGGCCACTACTACAATTTTGTAACTTTGAAAACCTACAAAGAGTGACTTTTTACCGGCACTACGATTTTCTAATTTAGAAAAGCTATCACGAGTGAATTTTTACGGCCACTACTATGATTTTCTAACTTAGAAAAGCTACAAAGAGTGACTTTTACAGCCACTACTGATTTTCTAGCTTAATGAAGCTACCATGAGTAGATTTTTACGGCCACTACTAACTTAGAGAAGCTATCACAAGGGACGTTAGTACAATTTTATAAAAATTAAATAAGTCATTGTAGGTGAATTTTCTAGTTTAAGAAAGCTATTACAAGTGACCTTTAACAGATTTTACTACAATTTTCTAAATTAAAAGCTGTCCTGGTGTTTTTATTGCTGCTACTACAATTTTCTAGGCATTAAGATTAAAGCATATTTTCCACTTAGCGAAAACTTTCTGCAAAAATAAGTTTCAATGAATGTGATTGGTTGAAAAAAAGAAAAATTTGAAAAGTTTTCAACTCAAATTTGTCTTTCTGTGGAACATTTTCTTAAAGTGGAGAATGTACTTAATTATGCGAGTGTTATGTTGACATGGTTACCAGACATATCAAACATTAAATTGAGACATTGACATGTGACAACAAAACCTTTTTCCATCATTCTGATTATAGATCACTTGCGAAGAAAATAAAACGTAACATCTCACATCAAACAATGCAGCAACAAATGTCTCAAATGAAAACAAGCTTTTATAGAAACGTTGTGCTTATAAAGATTATCATGTAACTATTTTGAGATGCATTGTAGTAGACACTACTTAATTTATGTAGTTTCAATCAAGTCATATGTGAAAATCACATACTGTTATCATAGCAATGTATTTACAGAGTTCGCAACATATGTATGTTTTGCTACCAAAGATTTTGATTTGCTGTCATAGTTCAGGTTTGTGGAGGCAATATTTTTCCACTATTGATTAAGGAAATTCAGAGGGCTGCTGAAAGAATTTAATCCAGACTCTCTAATAGAGGTATGGTGTGTAGATAGAGTTTGTTGCTTAACAGCAGGAACACATAAATAACTCTCAGAAGACAAATAAATAAGCCATTTTTTCTATCTAATTGGTGAACAGTTTTTATTAACAACCATACCCAGGCCTGTTCATTTCTATATAAAAGTTCCAAAATTGTGGAAGAAACAAAAGGTAGAAATGTTCAACAATCGTTTTTCCTGACTCAACATTAAGACATTGTCAAATAACATCTATACTTGATGATGTGTTGGAAAAATATTTCTTGGTAAGTTCTATCATACATAAAACATTTTTACTATCCTCCGCCTTTTTCTAAGGGACCACTTTGAAAATAAGGCCTGCAAGCCTTTCTTGAGTTATCCCAATCATCATCCATACTGAGCCCCCTTTCTAGTTGTTATTAAAATTGTTTTTAGATATATACAGGATATTATATATATAAATTGTTT
>JANTOQ010089823.1:0-12853 GCA_027564595.1 Bythotiara depressa | reverse complement strand
TCTGGTTTTCTGGTTTTCTGGTTTTCTGGTTTTCTGGAAATAATGTATTTGTTGTTTTGTTTTTTGTTGTTGTTTTTTCCCAGGGGCATAAAAAATAAAATTATCAAGGTTCATTTCTGGGGTACTGAATGGTTAAAATGTATTTACAATAGACAGGAGGTGTATAAACAACCTTTCAACATCACTTATGAAAGCTATGTTTATTAAGTTCTTCCATAGAAGAAAAGAACTTGTCAATGCTTAGCTGTTTACATGTTCTTGTGTATCTAATTTATTTATTTATGTAGTACCTACTTTATTTTAAGTATGCTTGCAAAACGTAAGGATACAGGAGAGTTTAACCACCATATTAGAAAGGAAGTTTGGTGAATTTAACCAATATTTTTTTTTACTGATTTAAAGCTAAATTGGAAGACATTTTCTGAACTTCCACCTACCATGATCCTACAGATTTCAAAGATGGCTGCAGCTATACAGAAAATAACAAAACAAGAAACATAATTTTTATATGTACAAACACTATTATGATCATTTACTGTATGGACACTCTTGTTAAAACATTATGTGGTCACCATTGTGGCAGAATATTGTTATAATATTATAAGTCAAATAGTTGTAAAGTACATGTTGTTTTTTATATAAGAAAAACCTTTATAAGAAAATGAGCCTCAAAAAGCAAGAATTCCTAAGAAAATGTTAAGAAAATCCCCAATGAGATAATTAAGTTAAGAAACATTTTTGAAGGTAAAACATTTCTTATACATGTATATACAGTACTTCCCGTCTTTTGTAAATAAAAGTTTTGTGTACAAAATTCACGCACTAAAAGGGACGGTGCAATTGCAGTTGGCTCCATTTTTTCCGCATGATTTTCCAGTAAAAAGTTAAGAATATCTTAAGAAAATTTCAGCCTGATTTTCATAGATTTTCTAAGAAAATTGAGCCTCACCTTGAAAAACGATTGTCTTATAAAAAAATAAATGAGTAAATAAAACAGTGAAATTGATTTATTAATCCAGTACATAAATACTACACAATAAAAATTAATACAACAACAATACAATAAAATTAAAACATTACAACAACAAAACAATAAATTTAAACATCTGTTTCCTGTGTGTATGTGTGTATATACATAATATAGTTATTTGCACATTAGCCATTTTATTACAACGTTAACAGATGTTTTGTTTGGGTAAATAATGATGCTAATAATTTATAACTAATGAATTTTTTTATTTTCTACTCAAGGTGATGTGTTTTTGCTTGTTGTTTTTCATGTCTGATATTCTAGCTAAGCATATTTCTGTTCTATGGGCATATAGCAATAGGTTAAGTTTTATAAAATTAGTTTCGATTAAAAAAAGGAAAGCTCGTTTTAAAAATATTGAAATATTTAATTGAGATTAAATTAATCATTTAGGATAATTAAACTATCATCTACAAAGAATGAGAAAATACCCGCTTATTCACCAGTTAAATTTTACTTATCTCAGCATGATTTCAGCATGATATTTATCAATCTTGCAGGTATTCCTTTGATCAAACATTTTTTAGAAAAAAAATCTATATACCAAATTCTGTTCTTTTCAAATACAATGCCACAAAAACATTTTTATTTTCATATTAAATATATTGTTTTGTTTTCATCATTAGTAAGTCATTTCAAACAACAGTATATAATATATTGTAATAAAGTTAATTAAAATGATTAATCAATTATGTATGAAATAACAAATCGTTAACCCTTGACATTTGATTAGTACTATAATGTTGTCATTTTTATGTGATCAACAATAAAATATGTTTTCTCTCATCAAATAGTCTGGGTAGCACCAAACTTTATACCAAATATGATGAATATTCGGGTTAAATAAACAGTAAACAAATGAGACATGCTGCCGATATGTAAATAATGTTCCAATAATACAGGTTTTTGTTTTCAGATACAAGTTACAAACAACTCATATTAAAAATACGGAACTTGATTACATAATCCCTTCCCCAAAAATGAACAAAACAATGAATTACAAAAAGTATAGTAAACAAAAACCTAATCTCAAAAAGCAAATGAACACGAAAAATAAACTTACAAACAAAAATATGAACAGTTTTCATACTGTGTTGTCTGCTATCATGCTATCCTTCTAATCTTACCACCATGAAAATATAAGCTGTGTGCAAACACTCATCCTTGCCATTCATTGTAACCACAAAATAAAGTTTGTATGCAATCATATCCTTTAGTTTAATAGACATTTTTAAACAAGATTAAAACCTGAATCTACTCATGTAACTGAAAATGATAAGTCTTTTAAAATAGACTTTAATGCCTCCTTTGTATGCCAAACTGATGGCCTTAAGGACCTTGTTACATTTTAAATACTGTTTCAAAAGAAAGCATCAAAATTATTCATAAATTAGAACAATAGGAAAGAAGTTAATACGAATATTGAAATATATGATATGATGACTCTATTAAAAGATTATTTGATGTTATGTTACCATGAAGACATATTGTGTCAATAGGGTAAACCACAGGTGAAAGAAATACATAGGAAACTTGAAAAATAAACAAACAATTAAATATTGCTAGAAATGTATCAAAAACATCCTGACCTAGAACTAGAAAATTAGAAAACATCTTCCACAAGAATAGCATTGTCTCTAACCATCAGATCATTGGCACTTATTCCAAAATGTGAAAAGAGAGAGACGTCTCTTCCATACAGGTCAATGGGTAAAGGAAGAAATTTCTTAGGATATCATAGCCATCTTTTATCCAGTACACATGTCAGATGAAACATGATGACCATGATAAATTCTTGAATATGTGTCAAATATGTATACTTTTATTTTTGTTGAATTTGCCCTTTCTATTACTTGCTCTCTAATAAAATGTTTTTTGATAAAAACAAATGTAATATCTTTCATTTCATTTTTCATTATTACTAAAAATGTTTTAATAATTTTTACACAGATAAACAAAATAACGAAATCTTTGGTACAAAATTTCAAACTAATTTGTTATAAGTAGATAACAGAATAGAGAATACAGTATATTATTACACAGTCTTCACGTTTTGTTTGTTCTGTTGGAGAGTAGTTGCAAGCATCCTAACACTTGCTTGGATTACCTTCCCTTAATAGTGTGTGGAAAACGCATTTTAAAGTAAACAAGAAGCTGGGTTGGCTTTGTGACTGTGCATTGCCTAAGTCTAAATGTACAAAAGGGCACTACAGAAAAGGGTGCAATTAAACTTTTAGTATAATGTGTCTATTATATTCATGTGTCTATTATATTCACAACAAAAGTGATATTCGATTCAACATAAAAGACTGACTGGTTCTTCAGGAGTTTAGGAACTTGTATGGAATGGCAAACATAAAAAATCTACACAGACCAAAGACTGCCCACGCTTCGCCGCACAGTAAAAAATGTAAAGGTAAAAATGATTCATTTATATCAAAAATAAAAATAAAAATATTCCACCAAAGGTTTGTCTAGAACATATCAATTCTTCAGATGATAACTTCGTTTTATAAAGCTTGGGCCCCAACAATGAGACCTTATCTCACTGGATTTTCATCGGAATTGATTTTCTTTGTATTCTTGCTGTTCACGTAGTATTGTTTATTAGAAGATTGGTAAATATAAAAAGTTTGATGGTTGAAAAAAAAGAAAAGAAAAAAAGAATGTGTTTAACAGATGTTTAATTTCATAAAAACAGTTTCTTCAATGAAAGAAAGCCAACCACTAGAACCAAATACATAGGGATAGTGGGATATCAGCCAGCAGCAAAAATAGCGAAGTACTATAAAAGGTAATGACTAGATATAAGGAAGACAAAGTAAAATATTAAATTCCTTAATTGTCTCGTTATTAACAAATTAAAAATCTTAAGTACTTAACCTTAATAATTAAGTATAACTTAATTACATAGCTCCTGGAGATGATGAAAGGGATATTGAAATCAAAAAGTAACACTTACTAGCACAAAAACATGCACCAAATTTCATCAAATACTAAGTATAGCAGGGCAATGAAAACTGGAATGAACCAAGTAACTACAAAACAGTCGCTCAAAAGACGACACAATTACTCACAATAAAGACCGCAATTCATGTACAACAATAGTGAAAACAATAACATACCACTTCATCTGGGTGCTTTCGTACAGGCTGTGGGTGAACAAGACCAATACTACTTGATGGACGCTCCTATATGAAAAATAAAATTATGAAGATTATGAAGGTCTGTTTTTGTGTTACTAATTCAGGACTTAAAGTTACTTAATTTTATAATTGTATTAAATTGAAGCTAAAATTCAAACATTTTTATACCTTTTAATACAGTTCTATCAACCTAATATATATTTATTTATTTACCTATTATATTTATACATAATTTTGTTGTTGTTATTGTTTTTTGTATATCTAATGAGTGAAAGGAAAACATAGAAACATCTGTAAATAAGGAAATATTTAACATTGTAGAAACTATTTCAATGTGTTGCTTATTAATATTGTATCTGTAATTATGCAACATTTCTGGAGAACAACCTGATTTAGTACACAAAATATAATTAGAATAGTTTGAGTTGAAAACAATAACTTATTATGAAAAGTTAGCTGTGCTAGAAGATAAAACAATAACTTATTATGAAACGCTAACTGTGCTAGAAGATAAAACTATAACTTATTATGAAAATTTTCCTTCAATCCATGGATTGGAAGGAAATGGATTACATCATGTCACAATTCATAGTTACAACACTGTATCTAGATAAATTAAATCAACGAATATATTAATTATAAACACATATTGGATACTTTGGGACCATACTTAAATCCCTCAACCTTTGCCCCGAATGTACATGACATTAATGCATCACAAGCGATATCTTACGAGCAGGGCTTTGTACCACATAACGTAACATACAGAGATCTATTAAAACATGAAGATCTTTTAGCCAATGAAAACAGAAGGGTTTCTTTTGTGTCATATTGATTAATAACAATAAGATAACAAGGGCTATTATATATGACTACTTACTTCATATATATTCCCCATTCTCCACTATTATTTAAATGTTACAATTAGTATATTATATATAGCGTATAGTTTTATATTATTTATTATCATATTTACACAGGAGTTCTCCGTTCAACATTAAATAAAACATTGCTATCAAAAAGAGGTCCCGTTTTACAAAATAAATCAATGAATAAATAATCAACAGTAACACAAAAAAAATTAAAATTAATTATAAAATATATTAGTATGTATAGTTAAAAGGAACACAATGAATGAATTATATAGATAATAATAGAAGGAAAAGTTTAACTCTTGGTACGCAAGTGCTAAATATCAATACCTGCATGGGTGTTTCTAACTTAGCCCTGGGTGTTTCTAACTTAACCCTGGGAAAACAATGAACAATTATTCAGGTAAGGACTTGGATTTTTAAGCAAGTAAGGACATGTCGCTTACAAATACAAAAGATTTTGAAGGAAAAAGGATTAACAGATTATTTTTAGATTTATGTGTTTTGTTTAAAAGCACCGAACATTCGACAGGATCATTGTTCTCTAATGAATACAATATTGTAAAAGAAAATCTTTCTTTTGCTTATTACTTATTACTCATTTTGATTTCTTACTTAGTATTCCTTATCACATGGTTCCTACGATAAATCGATTTTGCTCTTTTCAATTATTTTCTGGGCAGAGTGAGAATAGTTAGTTATACACCCTACTTATTTTAAGCCTTCAATGCATAAACATACCCCCTGGTTATATTAAACTTCCCAATGGAAATCTTTATAATTTTATGAGTAACCAGGGGGTCATAAACATACCCCCTGGTTATATTAAACTTCCCATTGGAAATCTTTATAATATTATGAGTAACCAGGGGGTTATATTAAACTTCCCATTGGAAATCTTTCTCATTTTATGAGGAACCAAGGGGGTCTATCGGCTTTTAACAAATTTATTTTACATTCTATTTCCAATAATCAACCCCCTGGAAAAAGCAAAATAACCCTTTCTGCATTTAGAGAGTTAATATTTTTAGTTTATCGTGTTAAGAAAAATCAGGGAGCTTTATCAGTTTGTACCAAGGTCCTTTCCCTTCTTATTTCAAATAATTAACCCCCTGGAAATAGAAAAACAACAAAGAAATGAATAATGATTTGATTAATTTCTGGGGGTAATGAATATAAAAAAAGTCTTTCAGATAATTGAATATGAACTAGAACTCATAGATAAAAAATATAATTATTATAAATCATAAAAATAAATGTTAGCAAATAATTAAACAAATGAACTTAAAATTTAATAATTTCCTATGGTTAGGCCCCATTCTTCTATAAATATTTATTAACCCAATAATACCTGGATACACCTCCTGTCTATTGTAAATTTCCCTATAGTAACCTTCATAATTTCATGAAAGATCAGGGGGACTTATCAACTTTTACCAACTTTAATTTTCCTTTTATTTCAAATTAGTAACACCCCTGGAAAAAGTAAAACGGCAAAGTAATGAATATAGATTTGAATAATTTCCCGGGACATCAGACACTATAAGGGTTGAAGTATATACACAGCAAATGCAACATTGGGTTACTATTAATATTTCTGATTTCTTAAATTATTAAAAACAAATGGTTGGAGAAAATATTTAAAAATCTACGTGTCTGTGATATGATAAAAAAAATGGTTTAGAGAAAAAGGTTTTTAAATAAAAAAAATTACAAAAACAATATTACAGATTCTATTACTTGTATTCTAAAGTTTATAGAATTATATAAAATAAATAAATAAAATAAATTAAATACAAAATATAAGAAATTATTATTTAATTTACTGTCACAAATATTAAAAAAAAAAGCTTTTTGACTCACACTAAAAAACGTTCTGAAAGTGGTAGTAAAAATAAAGTTAAGATAAAAACTAAAATTAAAATTTAAAAAAAGTTACTACATACCTTAAATGGCTGCAAGGGTAGGTTCTTCATGACATTGTAAAACATAGTTTAAAATATCAAGTCTTGTCTATACTCTTATTATTATTAAAGAAACTTTTCTTGTTATTGCTTCAAAACTCTTTCCACAATACAATACGTTTAGCTTATTAGCTAGAAGTAGAAAAGCTTTTAGCTTTAATATGATTTCAATAAATAATTCAAAATCAAAAGTCCGTACATTATAGACGTAATTAAAGTTTTAGCAGAGTAATAACACATGTACACACATTTGATGCTTTTAAGTTGATGGAAACAAAGAAAGAAAAAATTGATATTTAAAAAACAGAGCGATAACTGAAAATGATTACATCAAGTTAACAACAGAATGAATATTAACACATCATGAAAACAACCATGTCCAGGCATTAACCAGGATAAGACCTTTGAATTACATTTCAAGATAAAGGTTATGATCAGCACCTGGTTTCTACACAGATCTACCACAGTTATAATTTACAGTAACCACATTAAAAGAACACATGTATGATGCACAAACTATTAACAAACTAATCACCAGTAAACATTTTACAAATCAAGAACAAAAGCAGTGTAGGTTAAGAGAGCATTCAGTCTAATTATAGCAGAAACAAAGAAGATTCTTTAACAATGCCACTAATATTCCATCAGAGGCTAACTTAGAATCACTGGGCAGGATCAGGTAGAAGAGAGAAAAAGGTACTTTTGTGGTCACATCTCCAGAAAATATGCCTCAAATTGAAACATTTTTAGCAAAAAGGGCATTTTTCCTTAGAATTAAGAGAGGTAGCGTCTACATTAGGGCCTGTCCATAGAATTATACTTCGAATCTCGGTGATGCCAACCTTTTCTATTTATTTTAGAGGGATGAAAATAAAGACATGAAGATGTAATTCCCAACTTTTAAAACACAAATAAAAATAAGCAGTTTGTAAAAATGCTGAAAGCATGATACAAATAGCTCCGTTTCAAAATGACAAAATAATGCAGCCATTTACATAGACATTATGAGTTGATCATAAAGAGGCTACAGGAAGGATGTCTAAGAGCAAAGAGCAGTTATGGTATTATAGGCAGCTGTTTCAATAACATATGATGTACAGACACAACATGCAACAAAACCATTGTTTACATACATTATTATAGTAAAAACAGAAAATCTGCAGATTGTTTAACAAATTCTCCCAACTTGTTCTTTTAAATCTGTTAACTTGTTGGAGATTTTTTGTTTTTTTAAAACTTGAATCTACTATAATAATATATGATATATAAAAATATATAATAAAATCTAACAAGGAAATTATATCAAATATATAACAATTTCAATGCTAAAATGGCTGACACATTCACGGGCATGTCACTACATACTACATTGTGTCACATAAAAAATATATGCCCTGGGAAGAATTGTTAAGATGAAATTGAGATTTTTCTATGTGAATAAAGGAAGTGATAGAAACCATGTGAAAAATAATTTAATGATGTATAATATAATATATCAAATGGTGTCATTTTAAAGTGGTTACAGTAAGTATGTGTCAAAATAATCCGAACACAAATAAAATAAATGATCTCAGCATAACATAACAAAATAGTGGTTACTTGATATCAACAAAGTGTTGATTGATATACCATACAATTTCTAACAATAATAATGTTTAATAATAATAATGTTTACTAAAGAAGATAAATATAAATGATAAACAAACAAATAATAATAAAATAATAAATAGATAATAAATAAATGCTAATATCTAAAAATATTTCATTAAATAATTTTGTACTATTTATTTACTTTTTAACATTTATATTTTTATTCGTTGATGTTGTATTCACTCATTCACAATTTTATTTTTATTTTTTTACTTATTTATGTATTTATATTTATTTATACATTTATTCATTTAATTACTTTTATTACTTTATTTACTTGTTTCATATTATTACTCATGCACATTATTATTTGATTTTTAAAATTACATTTGTTACTTTCTCTTTTATTATAATTAATTCTTTCTTAACACAGAAAGGGATAATTATTTTACTAACCTCACTCCTAAGTATTTTTCCTGTTTTTTCAGTAACAACACAATAAAAATTTATTAAAATCATATCATACAGAATATAAAGATTTTTACAATAAATAAATACAAAAAATATAAGTTCTATCATAAATATAAATTTCCTTAAATAATAAAATTTTCGTGTGATCTCCAAAATGAGACAATCAATAAAAGAGCTGTGATTAAATGTAAAAAATAAAGTTATGCTGACACAGTTTTAATGTAACTTTTGTTGGATAACTTGATATAAAACATTTCTGGTGGCCACACCCTTCAAAGTTTCTAGTTGTTCTGTTTATCGAGGAAATATAAATATCATATACACTTCTTTTTTGCAATAAATAAATAAATTTTGAAATAAAAAACTTTTTAAATTAGAGTACCACCTAAAGACGGACCACCTATGATATAAATATGCCCCTTTACCTTTGAATTTACCCCCATTTGAATTGAAATCTCATTGAAGGGGTCTGGAACTAGATACAGGTTTTATATTTCGAAATATAATTTTACAAATGTGCCTTTTGTCTAGGACTACCACTGTACCAAATTATATTTATCAATTAATCAATTAATTCCAAAAAGACGTTTAGAAGTTTACCGAAATATTCCTAGGGACAGATGAGGATGATACTGAAACGGGAAACACATTAAAAGTGATTAGGGCAATAATTATTACTATAGAAAAGGATAAATGACAATATGAGTAATGTGATTAGTGTGGTTTCTAATTACCCTTTCAGGAAATTAATTTCCTGATCTAGAATGATAGTATCACTTCAGTTAATTTAAATACAAAGCAAGTTTCATAAAAGTAACTTTGTTGACTTGCTTGTTGCGATTAACATTCTGGTATAAATCAAATGTCATGATGCAAAGTAACTGTTAGTCGTCTACACTTACTTATACACAGCACCTGGATCTAGAGATACACACACAAACATTATAGTGTTTTTAATCCTAAAATCTCAATGTTAGCCATCATAAAATAAATAGTCGTTTAATTATGTATGTTTAAATAATCAGAAAAACTTTAGTTAATTATCATAGTCATTAATTATAAAGTTATTAACTAAAAGGTCTGAAGTGTGTACACTGAAGGAGATATGTAATATCAGCAGGAAGAATGGTGTGGGGCTTTGTTTACATTTTACTTAATACTTAGAAATTAATCAGCATTACGGAATTAAATGGCAAGAAGGCAAAAATATTTATAAAGCTGTTTTGATGTTGTGTAAACAAAACTGCATTGTAATTCTTCCTCAACTTTAAGGTCTTTATGTAAGCTCCATACCTTTAATTGATTATTGCTTAAGATGACTCCGGTTGAAGATGATGATACACTGTGATGGCTCCGTTGGAATGATTCTCTTGCATGAGGATCAAATTCTTGTGACCGTCGATATAACTGCTCATCTGAAAAGTCGAAATTATAAAATTTACAAAACAAATAATTCGACATTGAATAAATAAATATACTCTTTACCGTACTACTCCTGCCAGAAAGTTTTAATAACAACCTGTTTGGTTCTGCTAAGTCCCGTCTACCCATAAATGTTTCCTGTATTTACATATATATATACATGCATTATTTTAACTAGGAACAGGCTTGTATGAAAATATTAGAATCAACAATGAGAGAACATACCTCTGTCCGGAAATTGAAAGATACCAGACATAACTGGAGGTCGATTAGAATGTGGGACATCTTTCTGTCTTTCATGCTCCCTTGGATGTACATGATCTATAGAAATAGAAATTGCTATAAACATGCATAAACTTACAGAGAATAAAATAATAATAACATTGAGGAGTACGTACAGTTAAACCGGGATGTAAAGGCTACTTATTAACATTGAGGAGTACATATAGTTAAACCGGGATGAAAAGGCTAAACATTAACATTGAGGAGTACATACAGTTAAACTGGGATGTAAAGGTTACTTATTAACATTGAGGAGTACTTACATACAGTTAAACCGGGATGTAAAGGCTACTTTGGAGGCCATTAAGGTTTTCACACTATACCTTATGATTTCTAGAATAACTTTTTTGGAAGGACTATGAAAAGTGACCTTTATAATGAAAACGTTTTCTATATAATAGTGGTAGCCTGGTGGCTTGACTGTATGACCATTTATCCAGTTCAAAAGAATTGTTATACAATAAACAAAGAGAAAACATAATTTCTACTCACTGTATGGGCTCTTCATTAACAAATCTGGTTTCTCATTACTATGCAAAGCACTCTGTGGTATAACAGGAGCCATTATGGATGGTGTTCCACTGATACGAGAACCCGGTCGAGAATTCAAAATAGAATGCGGGTGCATGATCAAAGGAGACATGACATCACCTTTCATAAAAAATAAAATTCAATAATCTTCATACTGTAACTTGTGTAGGATCACTAAGCATATGCAGGGTTAGTACACTTTAGTATTGATAAGGGTTAACTGCATGAAATTAATTTCTAATATTCAAATAAACTGAAAATGTGGCATCAAGCCAGTGATTCAATTAATTCTCAGTTATAACAGATAGAAATTGTTTCCATTGTATCTTAACCTCAACACTTCCCCCTTTTTAATTTCCTGCAAAGGTACCCAATTTATTAAAAAGTTTAAATTTAGAGCAAATTTTCAGGAAGTGTGACAGCAAAGGTATGCTTTTTCTAACTGATCATGGCCATGAA
The DNA here is from genome assembly GCA_027564595.1 of Bythotiara depressa. Classification (NCBI taxonomy): domain Eukaryota; kingdom Metazoa; phylum Cnidaria; class Hydrozoa; order Anthoathecata; family Bythotiaridae; genus Bythotiara; species Bythotiara depressa. The sequence goes on along the minus strand of JANTOQ010089823.1, from coordinate 1,086 downwards.
CTCTAAATTATTCACTTTGTATCAAACAGCATGAGGCATGAGTAACATTAACATAACACAAAAACATATTCCTTCACACTGTATCCATCAAAATACACAATGACACCAATGGTGTTTCCTTCTTCTAATGTATACAATTTACTTTACTTTATTCATAATAATAATACCTTTGTTCATGATTATTATAGTAATCTTTATTATAAATATTATTATATATAAAACACAACTGAATTCCTACTTTCAATTAACCTAAATAAAAATAATAACTGTCTTTTCTGTGTATAGAGTCTTTTCTGTGTACAGAGTTGTAACAATTAAACTTTTGACCTTTTGACATACTACAATGTAATGATCTGAAATGATCCCAAGGAAATGAGAAATGTCTAATTTCTCTGAAGTCATAATACACATTATTAAAACAAGATTTAGCAAAGAACATGATAACGTTTTAAAAAGATCATAGGGGATATTATGATTTTCAATTCCTGTTTTCTACCTGTTACTGTTTAATCCATATTTTAATTTATAAAGGCGAGTATTCACTTAGACTATTTTGGTTGCGAAGAACTCATTTTCAGTACGCACAAACATAGGACACTCTTGGTCTTGTGTTCAAAATCATCAAATGGAAACATGGCTAAAGGGATACCGCTAAATTATGATAATGCACTGGTTAGGTTCTGATCTTTATGAAAACATAATCTTCAAAACAAACAAACTTTGTCATCCTTCCTGATTATGTACTTTAAAAAGTATTCCTGCCCAATTGGTTTCATTTGTAAACAAGAAGCCCTATGCTGATTGATGGATTCCAACTCATGAATTGAGGCAACTATGATAATTATCTGGATTTAGTAAATCCTTTGGATGGAAAGTAGATTTGCTTTAAAGCGGTAGACTAATATAAAATTATAATAAATTACCTTTTAGTGGAGCTACTTATTTTCGTTAGCTGCAGTCTTTTATAGTTATCCTCTTATTAATGCATATTTTTCTTCTCAGCAGAGACCATTATGAGAGGAATAAACATTGTTCTATTGCTCAGAACTTAAAGAGATTCCGCTTAGGAAAGTGAGTCAGACAGAC
>JANTOQ010089712.1:0-16675 GCA_027564595.1 Bythotiara depressa | reverse complement strand
AAGCAGAAGACGAGGAGTAGAAGAACAAATTCGACCAAAACTAAATACAGTAAGAAATGCGATCGAGACTTTGCGGATTCAAAATCAAATTAATGGTATAAGGTCACGCTCACTGAAACAGACATTTTTTAGGCTTAATTATAACTGTGAAAGCTATAATATCAGATTATACATGCTAAAAGCATGTCATTTCTTTCAATCCGTTATGATCCCATTGTTTTTAGCAGGTACCCTCGTTAAGTCGAACTTAAGTAATTTGCCTGGTCCCTTGGAGGTTCAAGTTAAGCGCATTATACTGTAAAACCATAAAAATTGAAAGTAAAGATTTCTAAAGAAGGGTCCGAAAATTAGAAATTCGATACCATTAGAGCGAATCTAAGAATGGTGGACTAAACACAGTAAATAACAAGAGGTTTTTGGAAACCATTAGACAAGTTCTTCCGTGAAAAGAAGAAAAGAAGATATTTCATAGCAATTGACGTGTGATGGTTTCTTTAAATTTCTTCAGTTTGTTGAACGTTACGCTTGAGAACGGAAGTATATTTACCCCTCCAAAATATTATTCTTATAGTAAAGAATTTATCTCCATAATAAATAAATCATTATTAACGACTCTTACAAGACGTTTCTTGTTATTAAAAAAAAAAAAATTCCGATGCTCCGCAGGTATCTATCTGTGATTCAGTGTGTCTGCAATTAAAGAAAAGCAAACTGTCAGATATTTTTGGCTCAATAACGCCTATCTAAACACCCTGAAGATGAACTATGCAAAACCCGCTGTAATAAGAATTCACGTGATGAAATGAGACGCAGACGAATAAACATGTAGGAAGAATAAGAAGACAAAGAGACCTGCATTTATCAGTCTAATAAGGTATTGCTTGGTTGCTAGAAAACAATTATAAAACAAAACTCGGAAAGATTGTCAGCTCTGCAACACTTTACTTAACGTTCGGCCTGTGGAAAATATCCTTGAGCATTAATTAGCTAAAACTATCCATTAAAAATAGCAACATCCGCTAATTAGGCCTTCGTCTCCGTAATGATTAGCCATAAAACGTGCCTTCTCTCGTCGTACTCTTTGTCTTGGAAGAAAAAAACTTACTTAGGTTGTTGTCAACTCCGTTATTAGAATCCAATTAGACAGATTGATGCGGATTAAAATGGCACGATGAGACGGAAGAAGAAAGATTATGTTGTAGAGAAGAGTCAGATATTTTCACAGAAAGAAGTCTTAAGAAGTGGCTTCTAACGGAAGCGCGCGATCAAGTTGGTTTGTTTGCAACACCGGTATGATTATAATTAATAAAAATTATAATCGTCAACCGTATGTTTTTAAAGCACCTCCAATTTTCTAATTTTAAATATAATTGCTCCTCGATCCACTGGGATTAGATTCGTTTGAAGAAATATGGGAAAAGGATCGCGGCAGAGAATTTTTCTTATCTTAAGCGAGGAAAAAAGTATTAAAAAACACATTTTTAGAAGATAGAGCAAAAACGATTAATGACGCATTTTATAATATTCATTCACAAATAATAAAGTATTGATTTATTCAAAATATATCCACTTTGTTTTGAAGTTAAACGAGTCCATCTATTGAATTCGCCCTTTAGTTTATTAATAACTGATTGTATAGAATATCCCGTCGCGAAGATATATAAATTCCCGGCTGAGGTTTCTTCGACCATCAGTTGCTATCAGACTAGCGAAGGAGGCGGAGCAGATGACTATCAGTGAATTCGAGTTATAATAATCGCGGAGACGATAAAAAGAGAGCGAAGGAGAAAAAAGAAAATTATTTTTAAAAATTAATCTTCAAAAAACAACTAAAAAGCTACAAACATTGGGTAATTTTTATAGAATCAAAGAGTTTGAATGAAGTAATTACATTATACGAGACTCGTGTTTATGATCTCACCTTCGATTATCAGAGGGTTAAGTGCTTCAGACGCTTCTCCTACACTCTTCAATAAACGATTCTACACCACAAATCGTTCAGAGAAATAGATATACTTTCATACTGTTAGTTTTTAAATCAAAGAAGAGTATTTTTATTCGAAGGAACAGTTACATTAAAAGAATATTGTGCTTTATTATTGTTTGACAAGCAGTTGAGAATAACAATCGTAACATTAGATCTTCTTTTCAAATATTTGAAAGAATATTTAACCTGAAGACTGTCTTCATGAAGCTTGATATGTCGATGAGTCCGTCAATTAAAGTCGAATACACTAATACCGTCCCGACGACCACGGTTATCAGTGAGGTAACGCCAACTAAAAAACCGACATTTTTTTCCATTGAGCAAATACTTGGAAAACGTGAGTGCGATATATCCGACGATGACGATGTTTTTGAAAAAAATTCTTCAAGTTATGATGATGGGTTTGAAGGCGAAAAATGTGAGAACACATCAAACATAGATGACGAGGAAGAGATTGATATGTCAGATGGTAACGACGAAAATAATAATGATATATCGAATAAAGATATAAAAGAAGAAAAAGAAGGCAAGAACGATAAACAAACTCCTTCTTACACAGCTATTATTGCGCAAGCTATATTAAGTTCTTCCGATAAGAAACTTCCACTAGGGTGTATATATGAATATATCGCAGAACACTTTCCTGAGTTTTTGAAGAAAGGACAAGGGTGGAGGAACTGTGTAAGACATAATTTGTCCCTCAGTGAATGTTTCGTGAAGGCAGGAAGAGCGAGAAACGGACGCGGTAATTACTGGGGAATCCACCCTAGATATATTAAAAACTTTTCCAAAGGTGACTTCCGGAAACGACGCGCAAGTCACCGACCAAGAAACCGAGATTTACCGCTTGCTTATGGCTTCGGACGTTATTATCCGCATTATTTTAATCCGTTTTTGATATCCCATGGATATGGTAAATCTGTACTCAATGCGCAAAGACCTGGGTTTTCTGTTGAAAATATACTAGCAAAGGAGGACAGAACACAAGCCTCGCCACCACCCGTATTATCGAGCTATAAACCGTGGTTACGAGAACCGGTTCGTGTCTCTCCTCTAGATAGTCGAAGTAAATACCATTTATGCTCTCCTCCAACGTTATCTTCTGTTGTACCTACCGCTCACTCTTACTTGGAACATTACAGCAACAGATCGTACGAATATACACGAGGGGGAGGGTCTGAATGCTCATGTCACTGCTGCCCTTCGCCAAGGACGTAAAAAAATAATTTATGCAAAATATTTTAAATTAATATAATTTATTACGGTATTTTTATTACCCTTGTTTTAGTTAGAGAATATGGTGAGGAAAGCATTTCTACCAACAGACAGGTACGCGAGAAACATTTTTCATTCATTGAGATATATTTCGAAACGATAATTTTAATTTTTTATCAAAATCAAAATATTTATGAGGGCACCTAATTTGTCTGTTGGTATGAATGCAATTGTTTGTCAATACAAGATCGTCTTGCAGATAGGTCCATGCGCATCCCCTAAGTGATTCAGATGACTTGGATACAAAACAGTCAAATAAATATAGCAAATATAATAAACAAAACGTTGATATAAAAACTTTTTAGAACTCATACAAGTACTTGGAGCTAACTAATCAATAAATCAAATATAATTAAACACAAACAGCTTTCAATAAGAACATAGATTTCTTCCCAAGTAATTCAACCATTCAATTTTTTTAATAACGACCGAAAATAACGTATTTGTTATGTATGCCTATACAAACAGTGTTAATATTGGGAATTTGTAGAACGTCTTTCTTTCAACAGCAAACAAAATATAACTTACTGCGGTTAATTGAAAGTTTTAACGATTCCTTGATCCAACTACCTTTTTATGGTCTTGATTAACCAACTTATGAGAACCTATATTTATTGACTTCAAGGAAAAACTTAGTTTGTAGTATAATTATTTGGAACAGTGTTATTAGAAGGAAATAAAAAGCATGAGAACTTTATTTTTTATTTATAACTTATGGAGGTGTTTTTTAATATATGTTACATATACCTGTGAATATGCAGTGTGTTATTGTATATAGTGTAGCTTCAAAAGTAATAAAATACAATTTTCTTATTCTGTAATTTTCATCAAATATTCTCATCCAGCGTGTGAAATACCGAAAATAGCGCGTTTTTATCTCTCGCCGTTTTTACGCCAGTCGTCACAAATTCGTTAGAAAACTTGGACTTTATAAAAGTTCATTGTGTAAAGCAATATGAAATCTAAATTCAACGCATCAAATTTTAATTCTGAAGCGCATGCGCGAGTACAACACAATGCATTCTGTGTTAGAGGTATGTTTCTTTTAGAGGCATTGATATTTCAACATAAGGTTATTTGAACATGATCTGCCAACACTGACAACTTCTTAATAAACATGATTCTGTCCCCGCCTCTTTTTAATAGCAACTCATCAAATACACAAAAACAAGGACATTTCTCTTCTTATACCGTGTCTTTTTTCTTATAGTAAACATTGGATCCATTTAAGCTGTGTTTTAATTATAAGTTTCGTTTACTATTCATAATAACTACTTAATTGAGGTAACTAGATAACTAGGCAGTGGAATGTAAACCATCAAATCTATACATTCCATCATACACTGCAAAACATCTCGTTCTTATTCAAGTTGTCAATCAAACCTTTTCAGGAAATAAGCGATCTAGTTGGCAAACACGCAACAAGTGTATACATCTTCCGAGCAGATAAAATTCACTAACACAATAATAAGAACAATGCAATCGATCAAATATCTAATCGAGTATCATTTAATCACGCGAACCTATAACTGTATCATGTTAAACAACAATTAGAATGAACCAGAAATCAAAAATGTTTTTAAGTGATACCGTCAAAGGGTTAAGTTTTTAAGTGATACTGTCAACGGGTTAAGTTAGGGACGGTATTTGTTAATAAGTTAGTGATTGATAATACTTTAAATATGTCTTCAAATGTTAAATAATTACAAATATTTACTTGTAGTATATATTTTTTCCTTCTATTTCTACTTGTAACATAAAACTCTTTTTTTTTTGTTAGAGGTGATAAGCACGGGAAAAAAGTTTTTTTTTGTTAGAGGTGATAAGCACGGGAAAAACGTTTTGGTAAACGGTGGCTTGTGCAGAAACATTTTGAAAACATTTTTAAAGAAGTTCTCTTATCCTACAAACCGTAGCTCCATTGCTTAGAGTCTTTCTAAAAACAGCAGATGCATAATGTAAATACAGAATAGATATTCTTGTTTCATCAAGCTTTACGTTTGGGAATTTTTGCAGGGCGTTTCCTGCCGTCCTATCGTGGTAAGACAATACGAAGGAAGTTCAGAAAAACCTTCACGAATGAATGAGGTGTAAAGAAATAACTTACTAATTTGGATCTGATCAAGATTAAGCGCATCATTAATTCTCAACGTTTGTTATGTTAAACTTCAAATCTTATTAGCTATCAAGATAATGAGGCGAAATAAACAGTAGCAAACTGCTTTTTTCCGGAAGTAAACACTTCTGGTTAATAACCGGGTGCAGGATGATACCCAGCGGTTCAAACTCCTATCCGTGGATTCAATGAATATATGAATGGTAAAATATGAAGAGTTATCAATAGAAAAGAAGGTCTTTTGTGACTTTAGGATGTTGCAAATATAAAGACAAGCTATTAGTAAAAGTAAATCCCTCCCTCATTTCATTAGTCAAATGAGTTAATTAAATGAAAACGGATGTCTGTAAAAAAATAAAGGATAATTGCTGAAAAATAAAATGGGACGAAGTTAAATAACGATCGATCTTTATTTCGATAAATAAATAAACAACAGCAACAACAACACACAGGGTGACAAGGGAAGTCTCCCATAGCAACGGGGATAAATTCTTTACACTTATTCTAATCTAAAATGACGCAGTTTTTTGGAAATACACGCGATGGTAAAAACGTTCTTCAACATCTAACTTCAAACAAAAAGAATGTTCTTCAACATCTAACTTCAAACAAAAAAAAACATGATAAAAGAGAGTGTGACCCTCCTTTCTTTATTTTGATTGTAGTTATCGATCGTATCAATATCATGAAGAAAAGATCTGCAAGTAAACAACGAAACTTTGCCACCACCCCGCGTATGATATCATGAAAATAAATAAATAAGTAAATAAATAAATAACAAACAGATTGCAGACCACATAGTGTGTTAGCAACAAGATGGAAAAACATTTTCAATTCTCTTTCTAAGGATTACTCACCTCGATATGCGCAAAACAAACAAACAAAGAAGGGGAAGAAAATGAAGAGCAGAGACGTAAACAGCTGTTTCTTTTAGAAAAACAAAAAAAGCAAAACATAGCGGGGGAAAAAATAAATAATAATAACAACAAAGGCAAAGAAACTACCTTCTGAAGAAGTTTAATATTAATGAAACGAAGTTAAAGGCGGGGAATAAAGAACAATGATTTGTTTCGTACATGTGAATTTAAGTTTTAATGAAGCAAGTTATTCTTAAGTAGGCGGAGCACTATCCCGAAACTCTTTCAATATACTGTGGTGTGGAGTTGAATCGATTTTTAGAAAAGCTCTAATAAACAGCCAATATTTTATTCATGTGTTTGCACACTAGGGAAGCTTAAAACTGTTAGTAGCCCCCTTCGTGTAAACATCTTTAAAGATTTACGACTTATTGAAACCTTCGTGAGAGTCAGTGGATAAAACTTCGTGCAGGTTCTTTATCATTCTAATTGAAAAAAAGATGACCAACCGTGAGATTTACGGATTGAAAATTAAAGTTTTGAAGAAACGATTATTTGTAATAGAAAGATTGAGAAGAAACCAAGCCTGTTGTGTTCCCGCCTTATAATGGAATTCTAACAAATTTCAGAGTTGTGTACTTCGCTCTCTTCCTCGACGTACCTCCTTTCACCACAAATTCCTGACTCCTCTGGGAAGTGATGGAATTCATTGCAATGGGTACATTCTTAAGCAACAAAATACCACCTGCCACGCCCATCAAAGTAACTTCCTCAATTAACTACGCAAGCGAGACTTTCGTATTTAGGAAGAAATGCTTAATGAAAACACTAATTCACCAATCCGATCTCAGTTAAAAATCACGTGATTAAAGTGTGACCCACCCTATAAAACCTTTCATGTAGCCGCTACACAAACATGTCATAGTTGATAGAGAAGATACATGATAATTTCTCGCAGAAGCTTTCTCATCTCTTTCCTCAGAAAATAAATAAAACCCAACAACAAACAAACAAATAAATAAACAATAAGAAAATAAACAAACAAACGTTCGCTGTCCTCCCTTATGAGCAGATTTACTAAAGTACGCAAGCATTCTCATAAAGCAACAATGCCTACGGATAATAATTGGTAGAAGAAGAAATCCTCAAAATAGAAAACTTGATACTATAAACAAGATTGTGCACTAAAAGTACTGAAAAACTTGATACTATAAACAAGATTGTGAAAGTACTGAAAAACGTACAAATAAGATTTAAGCCCCTTTGCATATACATCAATACTGTGACGGCGGCTTTTTATGCCAACTAATAAAAGATGTCGACATGAACCACAAATGTTTTTCATATAACCTATTTATTAAACGTCGGATTGTTTTCCTAATTTCAATATTTAAAAACTTTCCTTAAGAAATCGGATGCTTAAAACACGTCTTACTCTATTCGGATATTCTCATCTCATCCCATTATAGTAAAAACGTAATTTTGAAAACAATTAAAAGTGCGGTTTATTCGCTCGTGAATATTTTCACACAATCGTGTCAAAGTTTTTCTTTGCATACATATCGAAATTAAGATTATTGGCTATTAAACTAATCATGCAATGCAATTTTACTGATAAACTAAAAGTTTAATAGTCCAATCGTAAACACGAGCGTAGATGTTGTGTTTACTTTTACAAATATTTGTTTTAAATTAGGTAATCGAGATAATGCCATTAGAGTATAGTTGACAGAGACGTAAACAACAGAATTTAAAACAAGCTCAGTGGTAATCCCGTTACCTCATACAAAACTGTTTGGCAGCTTTCCCGATAAAACAATCTATTTGCGAGCATTTCCGGTTTAAATTGTTTATTCTTTATAATTAGCTTAATTATTTGTTTGAAATTAATGACATATCTCAGAGATTAAGCCTGTCATTTAAACAAGGCATCATTCTAAGAGTAAATCTCTTTCCTATAAACAAAGCTCTTTATAAGAAGTTATGCAGCAATGTTGAATAAATTTCCTGTGTGCGAACATTTCCTTACTTTCCTTCACTTATCCTTCCCAATCACTTACTCATGCATTTCTCAAAATATATCCAGTGAATACAGTGGATCCAGTGAAAAATGTAGGTGAAAGATTTGTTAGTTGGAAAAATAATAAGGAAAGGGCCTGGTCAAACTATCCATAAGAAAAACATACAAAAAGAGTGTTTGCAAAAATAAGATTAATTTTCACAGCAGTATGGGGCGGAAACTGACAAGCAAATAGCAGGGAGAAGGCGGGAAGACAAACAAGCTTCAAATCTAAAGTAAACATCACATTACTAAAAATATCAGACAAATCCATCTTTTTTCTTTGTCTGCTAAAGCAAATCCCAATTCGCGTAAGCCGAAGAACTAATCAATGTGATTTAATGAGATATAATTTATAACCGGCTGAAGAGCAGCAGTTGTAGAGCTGTAGAGTTGTGAAGTTCAGTAGAAATATTATTAAACAACCGTGTCGTTTCGCTCTCCAATTTATGTATTCGATTCATTCATTCTAAATCGAGCCTCGTGTTTTTCTTTATATTTTTCTGCCTACTGAGGGCTAGAAGTCATGTTTGTAGGAAAAACTTTTGATGAAGGACGGGGAAACATTGTTCTTGATGTAATGAAAACATACTTCTTCCGTGTTTGTGGAAAAAAAGCTTAACGATCAGCGAGCTGCATGGGGCGGAACTTTATGAGCAAATCGTATAGTGATGAAGGAAGAGAAAACATTCTACAAATAACTAACCCGTTTGCCTAATGGCAAATATTTATGACGTAACGTTAAAAACAAGTCTAAAGTTTATAGAATCGTACAAAATATTTCGAATAAATAAAGTGACAGGAAAAGTTTAATTATATTTTTTTTATTACTTCCGCGATAAAATAATTAAAATGCAAAATTATAAACGGCTCGGGCTCGCCTAAAGGTATAAACGGCCCGCCTAATTAACTTGTCAAAATATATAGACCAGGCGCAATTCGATGTCGGTCAAAATATAGCCAAGCTAATCCCGATGTCGGTTTTTCGTATGTCTATTCCAACTACCCCTTTGAGACGTTTTTATAAGATAGCTTCTGTTGTCCTGACAACAAATGTTCGACCAATCATGTTGCAGTATGACTACTATTTATGCAAGAAAGTGGCGATTACTTGTTTCAAAATTTGTATTTTAAAACACGAAGCTATGATCCCTGACTGTTGATACGTTGTCCTTCTATAAATTTGGGCATAATAATATTTTGGTAAAAGGTACCAAATCTACCACAATAAAGAATGATGCAAAAGTGTCCAACGGAATAGAAGAGCCTAATATTCGGAGTTTTGTAACTTCCTGAAATACACAGGTCAGTGAACTACGAGCCTACATGGTACGATCAGCTTTCTCGTTCCTGAACACTTAATACGGGAGAAGCACCAATGCCACCTAAAACTGCCAGGGTTGAAAAGTGCATGGATTGGCTTGACGGATAACGAGATCTGGGAAATCTCCTTTTCATAAATCATTGCCCAATATTACGTCATCTTTTCAAAACAGCACCTCTGTACATTTTAATGAAAAACAGATTAAAGATTCGGATTCCTTGTCAAAAAGTAAACAAACATACATTTTTTTAGAGTTCTTAGGAAATCAGGGAAGCGTTATCAAACGTTAAAATATATTCAATAACCCAAGCCTCTTTATCATAACGAGGCTTGGTTTGCTAAAATATAAAAATGCTTTGACCGGATATGGCGATAAACCAAAAAATCGGATCTGTTTGGATTTAAAAACTTGAAAAATGCCCTATAAGCACAATTTATTTTACGTAGAATCCATATCTGAAGTCCGTTTTTAATAAAAACAAACTTCAAATTTTGGCCTAATATGAAAATGTCTATTGCTTAAAACATATTTTGCTTAATATTAACGTTTCTTTCTTGCTGAAGTGCTCTACGCTCGCCGCCATTTGTGTTTTGCCAAGCGCGAGTTGCTTTCACGGTTCGCGATGAAACATTTTGTGACATCACAGGGGCAAGAAAGATTAAACTTGAGCAAGATGGCAGGAACAATAAATAAAACACACAAGTAGCGAGAAACATTTAGCAGCCGTTTTATAAACCGACCAGTGAACAGAAGACAATTTTGCGGACCCGGAACTTGACTTTGACGTAGTGCTAATCCAGAAAAATACGGGAAATTAACAACGTTCACTCTCCTTCGAAGAGGCTTCTTCTGAAATGTCTCCTTCCTTGTATAGAAATGATAGACACATGCATATAAACAACTAGTACGACTTAAACGCATATATCATACACAACTCTTTTTTCTACCTAAATGAAACGCGAAATTTTTTTTCGTCTTGTAACACTAAACCTAATCTTCTCGTTGTCACGTGATCACAAAGAGACGTCACTTTGCAAATGTTGTAAACATTATTGAACAGAAAACGAAAGTGAAAAGAAAGTTTACTTTCGCCCTATAGTACCTATTTAAAATCTTCAAAATAGATATTTAATAAGCAGACAATTAGTAAACTATGTTACACATTTCTTCTGTTCCAGATTTTTGTTCTTTCTCCTCGCATCTACTCGTACTGCCAAGAAGAATCTTCGCCCTCACTAAACATCCAAATAAACAACATATCGGCATATATATTTCAAGATAATCAAATTAAATATTTTTGGTACGGGTCATGGTTAGTTGACTTTAATTAGCTCTGCAATATTAATTAATGCAGCAGCTATTAATTCACTGTTTGTATTTATAACAGTTTTGTTAGCTTATTTATATTTGTTCTATTTGACATGTATATTTGGTCAACTATAAGTAAAGAAATAATAACAAGTAATAATAAATAATAACAAGTAATAATAAATAATAATAAATAATAATAAATAATAATAATGTTCTCCTCATAAACGAATATTTTATATTTTATGATAGTCATAAATTACAGTGAGGAGAATTTGAAATATTTCATGATTTTACGATATTTGAGACCTTCCAATTTTTATGCTCCTATCACAAGATTCCCACTTCTTTAAAGTACTTCAGAAAGAGGGTGGATGTATGTGTTGTAATGATGGATGCATGGTAGATCACTTTACCTCCCGTCATGAATGCCCCTTGAAAGAGTCGTGAATATAATAATGAAATAAAAGGTTGTCTTGATTAACCGTGCTCAACTAAAGGTTGTCTTGATTAACCGTGCTGAACTAGTCTTCATTCTTAAAGTTTAACAAAATGTCTCTTACTTATATTCGTGGTTAATTTCTCAAACATTTTTCTTATGACATAATAATACGCTCATTGTTAATCACTCCTTCAGACTACACTGGTTTGTACAGCCGAACATCTGCTAAGTATTAGGCGGCACTGAGTTTGGCTGTTGTAAGACAGCATTTAGGACGGCAGCTACGACCATTAACTGTACGATTATCACTGAAGTGATTATCTTCCAATATATTTTAAGGTCCTTGAGAAAGCCCAATGCCATCTTTACAACATTTCACTGGCTTGTGCAGTGGACCAAGTCACGTCTCACTCGTAGTCTCCCCATCCAGGCACCATCCAAGGAGGCCAGTGCTTAACTTGGCTAACCAAGTTGCGAGTGAACGAATCCACTAAGCTACCACGAGGTAATAATAAAATCTGTTGCGAGTGAACGAATCCACTACGCTACCACGAGGTAATAATAATCATTTTTATTGCGAGTGAACGAATCCACTACGCTACCACAAGGTAATAATATTTAAAAAAAAATTAACTGATCTTTTAACCATAAACATCCTTATATTTAAAATATATTTGTTCGTTCGCCCACTAACAGGTAGTGTTATTTCCTCGATTACTCAACGCACAAATTGTCTCGATTTTATATTATAGCCTTGAGCACATAGCGTGTGAAAAACAAATATCAGATCAGATTAAAATATCAATGCCTTTCTCCGGCTTTGCAGGAAAAATAGTGGAACTTCCGGTACGATTTAAACGAGGAGGTCTTTTAAATGAATAGACATCTTTATTGGTGAAGAGCAGGATTAGGAAGGTAGACATGATGTCTAGAATAAGATTTTTTTTTTAAACATGGTGCAGTTATGAACGTAAAAAACTCATAATACATGTGTAAATAACCAAATGACGAGAAATCAAATTTCCACAATCCTTTCTGCTAATAAAATAATATTTTTCAAAGATTTCAGGTGAAACAAATAAATGTATTGAACAAGATATTTTAGAAAGGTTTTACTGTGGAAAATTCATAGCTCTTTTCGCTTGTTTCGTTAAAAGTGTATTAACAAATCGAATCCTGGCATGGTTTATTGAAGGTTAAAAACATAGGGTTGTTTCAAACTTTATAGGAAAACGTTTAAAACGACTTGGCTTTGATCCAAGTATTGTCTAGCGCCCAACTGAGTACATGCGTAACGTTGCTAATCAGGTAAATAAGTAAATAAATAAGTAAATAGAAATAAATAATAAATTATTATTATTTTGATTATTCCATGATTTAAAAGAACGGATAGATTAGACTATACATGATGCACTAAAAAGTGAGAAATGAAAGAGTGAACCAGATGTTATTGGGGTCTTCCGAGGGGCCTGTGAATACACGAGTGATACATACGAGTGACACACACGAATGACACGCGAATAGTTTGACATGAAGATTAAAGCATTGTTTCGTATATTAAAACAGGTACTAAAAATAAACGTGTGGTAAATACAATCCAAAAATAAGTGTGAATAATGTAAATGATGAAAGCATTTACTTTCTTGTTTTTATGCGCCCTGCGGATAGAAATAACAAGCTGCAGATTGTAAAATCTACAAAAGAGTACCCCATCGTTCTGACGTCAATGCCGCTAACTGATGGTTGTTATTGGCAACAGTGCGTAGTGAAAGAAGTATGTGAATATTTGTGTGGATTAAGTAACAAGAATGGTAAGGAAATGCTTTTTTTTCCATGTTATGTTTACAGATTAAATTCAATGGAATAGCAGCAAACACGGGACAAAAATAAACACAACAACAATAGCCTGATTAAATTTCCTGCTGAAGAGCGAGGGTTTTGATTGAATGATTCATGGTAACGACAGGGAATTAATGACGTCGTCTTAATCTACCATTAATTACACATGGAAAGAAATACTACACATGGAAAGAAATACATTTCATAATCGAAGAGTGCTAGGAAAAGAATGAACGAAAGTACTGGGAAGAAAATATTAGGAGTCGTTAGAAGTCATTCTTAATTTCTTCTATATTTGAACATCTAATACAGGAGCGCTCTTTCGCCGTAATAAGTAAATATAGCAACACCTAACATATAACGTTAACGGGGTCTGCGGGGAGTATAGTTACGAGTCGACAGATGGAAATCATGGCATTCGTGCATGGTAACAAAATATACGTGTGAATCTAAAACCCAGTGAATTAAGTGTTTCCACGAAAATAAACAAACAAAATATACGTGTGAATCTAAAACCCAAATATAAAGGTGGGCATCAGATCGCTACCTTCTCCATTGTTATATATATTTTACAATTCAATCAATAAAGCACAAAAACAAAACGATCCACTAACCAATTGCTTTTTTTGGACCTTTATTTGAAAATAGATGCCAGTCAAATATAATTGGGATATAAACATTTATTTTAACAATTCAATCAACAAATTATTCATAAAAGTAGTGTAAGAAAACAATTTAAACGGTTCGTGTGTGACATGCTTGAGAATAAACAATTCCTGTATGACAATGCTTGAGAAAAAACGGTTCCTGTGTGACAATACTTGAGAAAAAATGGTTAATAGATCGCCACTGGCAATAGGTTTGTTAAGTTTTCAAATGACTCTATATAAAATGAGATAGAAGAATGTGACAGCTGGAGGCACAGTTGACACAAATTCTACTAACACAATAAAATTAATAGAGGGGAAGAGGAAACACATACTTGAAGACGTAATTAACTTAAATGCGGAAACCTTTCTTTAATTTCAATGAAGAAAAGATAGAGACATTGAAACGCTAGAGAAAAAGCATTAAGGATTGCACAATGAGTGCATAGTACATGCGTCCTTCCTTTCCCCTCCCTTAATCTGTCATCAAATGTGCAAAGGAAAATAAGATATGATGTGCAGGATATAAGTAAGTAAAGTTTAAGATATTTAATGACTTGGTTTATTTAACTGAAAGGAACGTTTTTCTTTGTTGACTAGCACACGTTAAAACACTTGTAATAGTTGTTTAATTATCGTTGTGCTCAATCACACATGGAACAAAATTCAGATAAACTTGAATGAACGAGACAAGATAAAACTGCACCACAATAAACAATCCCTTGCTATTGTGAACGTCTTTTCAGATAAGGAACTGTTTGAATTTAAAAAAATAGTTGTCAACGCGATCCAAAAATCAGAGGCTTGATATCATTTTATTCTGTACTAAAATTCGTTTCCATCTAATGTTATAAAGGTGCTCCATCTAATGTTATAAAGGTGCGTCATTCTGCTGGGGTTCTCAATATAAAAGGACCTTTGCACTTTGCAAAAAACCTATAAATAAAAATAAAAAACCAATTATACAAGACTATTCATGGACTAACCTTGTCAGCAGCCATCATTTTTGGTAGTTGTACAGGATTTCCATTTTCATCTGGTGCAATGAAAGTAAAATAAGCACTTTGAATGTGTCTTGTACCTCCACCAACTGCATATGCTTCCACGCGCACACCAACCTCCATACTAAAAGAAAACAAAAGAGCCGCCAATCCCATAATAGGTTGTCAGGGTTGCGCACACACATATGGTAATATGCATACATTTTCCGAAGCTCTTAAAGTGATGATCACACTTTATAGTGTGGCCATCCTATTCTCAACAATTCATTTAAAGAGATGTTTCAAGATTGTTGTTACTTTCATTACTTTTTCAAATTGTCACCTTGTATCTGAACGCCAGCAACATGGATTGGTTACAAAATGTTAGTTAACATGATAGAGAAATAACCAATAACCTTTTGTCGAATGTATTGTTAACTTGTGATCTAATGACAACACGGTCACCGACTTTGGAAGGTGCTCTGAAAAATACTTCATCAACAGCTAAAAGACGAGGATGACAGCGACACAACCTTCTAAAATGATTACACAAATAAAATGGTTACACAAATAAATATATTAAAATCACGCTGTTCTTTATCGCATGGATTTCCAAACAAATATAGAATCATAATTTTCCAGAAAGGGACCCACCATACCCACCAAAAGGTCTTGTGTAAGAATTGTGTAAACAGTGAGTTTAATTTGCAAGCAGTGAGTGTCAAATAATAATAGTACATAGTTATCATGGAATTTAAAATATCTTTGATGCTTATTTCTGTTGTGATTAATTTGCTTTAGTTGTGTAGTGTGTAACATTAGTTTGTCAAAAAATTATATCTGTGTAAGAAAAATTGTCTTTTGGTTCTGATAAAGTGATGTTACGGGGTTTTATTATTTGCAGACCACAAAGCCTCACTTTATATTATGCATATAATCTCACATCACATCATTGAATTGGGACTACTTATTCAGAAAATAGTTTATTTCATCCTTCTAGCAAGCAAAATCATTTTTAATCAATACAAGACTAAGACTTTAGCTCTTTTAAAATAAAGAGTGAGATATTGATGAACGTGCATGACCAATTTTGTATTTTGTTGTTTTGTCTATTCTTTTTATTGTATTTCATCAAACAATCAACCAACTGAACAGAACTCAATTTTTTTCAACTTTTGTTTGATCTGGTTAAGGTAGTAGACCAAGAAAAAACATACATTTTTATATCCAATTATTACTACGATTAGTTAAAACGTGAAAATGGAATGGAAGTGATAAAAAATTAATTATATGCATAATTAATTAGGCACAGATTTTGCTACATGTAATCCACAAAGTTTCATGTCATAAGGTTTGCCATTCTCGAGTTACCGTGTTTTAAATTTAGAAATTCATTGTTTCGTAAAAAAGCCCCTCTCGAAAACCATTATTTTTCAAAAACAAGTTATGGTCTCCGTAGAAGCTAAATTTACCGTAGAATCCGATTGTCACACGGAAAAAAACATCTAAAATTGCTTTCCTGGTGAAAAACTGGAATTTATTACAATACCTGCAAAATCTGGTGCCTTAGCAACGGTTTGTAACCCGTTTTAGAGGCGCTTATAGCAGTAATATTCCAGTTATTATTATGCGTATTCATTCAACTAGGATACCGTAAATTAGTTTGCTACAAAAATTAATCAAAAAATAAGTTAGATTAATTATCGTGCCACAAGTAAAGTGCAAGTTTTTTACAAACAACGAGCTACGCGATTAAACTTTTTCAGTTTACTTTTTCAATATAGACTTAAGACTTCTTTGGTAAATTTGGTACTTTGTTACTGAACTAACCGTGCTCTCT
>JANTOQ010089601.1:0-16675 GCA_027564595.1 Bythotiara depressa | reverse complement strand
ATGTCTTGTGAATTTTTCTGGGCCTAGCCACTCTAAATATCTATTATTATTATTATTATTATTATTATTATTATTATGAGCTTCCGTGGCACAAATGGGTGTCTTAAATGCACCCAGGACTTTGCTTGTTACCCCTCCTGATACACATAAACAGGCTATGCCTTAAAATTACGGAGGCTAGCCACACTTACACACACACCTTTTTTTGAACTTAAAGAACAATGTTTTTCATAGAGCATAATATAATAAAAATAATAATAATAACAATAATAATAATAATAACAACAATAATAATACAATAAATACAGGGAAAACTGTTAAACATTTCACATCAATTTGAACCTAGTTCGTATTATTCAACCAGAAAGGTAGCTATAAGCAAATTTAAAATGTTCCAATTTTTATTTCATTTTATTAGGTAGGTCATGATAAGCATCACCCTCTCTCATAATCACCTGTAATAATTAGGGAAATCCTCCCTCCTTGATTTTAAGTAATATGTGAATGATCCCTTATATCACAATATTTACCATCCACCATATCATTCTCCAGCACAAACTTAATAGTCTTGATTAACTTTGGTGAACTCTGCCATTTTCAATAACATAACTGACAATCCTAGCAATCTACAGAAAAAACTCTACTAGAAATAGCCATTTTCATAAACCATAAAGTAGTTAATCTTCTTATGCCACAAGTTACAGGCTTGAGCATCTTCTAAATCGTGCACTAAACAAACCATTATTAAAGTCTTCTTGGTTGCCACCTAAAATTTAAACTGCTTGAATAATATTTTTTAAAGATTTTTGTCTATAAAAATAGCCGTTTAAAAACAGCCCTTTTGTTGTAGTCCAGAGACATACAGAAAAATAAGCTTCATATAGCTAGCTACCTAGCTAGGGTTCATCGTGTTTATATTAATTTCTTCCTTCATCTGTTGTTAGTGTCAAATGATTTGTTTTTCGGCAAAGGAACTTTAAAAATACTAATATACTAATATATTTATGTCTTCTTGAAGTTGAGCAAGCACAAATTGCTCAATTTTCGCTAGACATGATGCTATACAACTAATAATCAATAACACATATCTTTGTTTACAAGGCGAACAAGCCTTGCTCAACCTCCATGTTTAATTATGTGCACTTTTGGAGGCCTCGGCACTAGCAAGATCGTTAGCAAAGAGTTAAAACAATGACTCATTGTTCGCTTCCAGACTAGCTTTTCTTCTTATGACTATGAAAAAACTAACCATCAACTGAGCAGATGCTGGACAACTTGTGCTGATAGTGATAAAACATTTTGTACATGCCTAGCCTCCAAGGCACATAACCTGTCAATTATTCTCAACAGGAACCATGAGCAAAGTCCTGGTGGGTGGCATTTAAAATACCCATTTGTGTTACAGAAGCTGTCTCCTCCGATCTATACACAAATTTTTTGTATACATTTTTTAGATGGAACGGGTCGAACATGACCCAAATTGGCCAACTAGCTGTCAGGTAAAACAATGCGGCAGCTTAATGGCGAACGAGGAAAATCTGGAGATTTTTAAGATTGCAAGGAGGAATCGTTGCTAAATTATGATTGTGAAAGAAAGACACTGTTCAATAGTTATACGAGTCTTGTAGACCAGCTATTTTTTGAAAAGAGAAAAGCACCATAACTTCAAGTCTCTTTACTACATCTTTGTGACTCAGCACATGCCACGTGTTCAAAACAAACCGAGTTAGTTGCAGGAAAATGCATCTATGAGTCAGGCAAAGTGCTTGTTGGAGAGCCCAGCTGCATTGTCACTCCAGCTGACGTAGTCCATAGTTGAAAGGAAAAATTCATAATATATAACCATCAGAATATATATGAACAAACATTTAAGACATTCATCCATCCAACTATCCCAGAAATATTTCCAGCTTTTAAATTTTTTTAATAAAAATACTTATCACATTACAGCCTTATCACTATTTAATTACAAAATATCTAGCAATGTTTATTACTAGCCACAAAACAAAATAGAAAAAATATTCGATACATTGTAGGTGCTTTTTCTCATGATAGGTTAGCTAACTTAATAATAATGAAACATCTCAGGAGAAGGAGGCAAGGGCAGCTGGCAACAAGTAGCTATAATATCAAATTAATCCAATTATAATAAATTTTAATCTATGATTACAACACAACTTCCTCTTGTGGCTTAATCTATCATAAAACTGTTAACCAGTTAACCTCAGCTAGCTACCTAACAATTTTAAATATAAACATCCATCTAGGGGATATCAAGAGATAATCAAATCTAATTCCAAATCAGATCTAGTAAATGTACCTAGCCACCTAGCTACAATCCTGGCCATAATATAATGGCACAAAGCGCCAAAGATTCAAAAATCAAGGGCCACAAGTGCTACGAAATTGTTCATAGATATAACTACGGAAACAATTAAACTTTTCCAGTTTACTTTTCCAGTTTACTAATGACTTTTTCCAGTTCACTAATGACTTAAGACTTAGGATCTTAGGTACTTCGGTAGAGAAGTAACCGTGGCTATGTAGCACTGTTGGACAGGGCGAGTGGACTCGCTTTCCTCCGAATTGGTCCATTTGAGGAATTTGTGACGTCATACGATATGTTGATCAGTGAAATAAGGAAAATCTTGGATGTGTTTTGATAAATTACAGTGACATGGGCGATCCCACGCGGTTTCCTACAAACTCGTAACTCTCATCTCGTGCAATGGGCACGAGAAGGGTAAGGTGCTAACAAACAAATCAGCGTAAAGCGCCGAAAGTGTCAAAATTAATGGCCAGGATTGTAGCTAGCTAGCTATGTACTTTTAATTTAAAATGAAAAAAGAAACATAAACTTTCAAAAACTTAGCTACCTGAGTGGCCATAACTTCAACTGTCTTTTTCTTTACAAAGGAAAAGATTTCTGCATTAAACATTTCTGTTAACAGACTTGCCAACTTTCAGGAAAATTTCCATTTCTGACAACACATAAGCAACTTATGCAGCTTTTCTGACAGAGATTTATATGTTATTGTTGGTTTCAATAACGGCCTTCGCATTTAGCATGCACCCAATTAACTTCAAGTGTAGAAAGCTCTTGTGTTAATATGTTAGTGTACCACCATCTTGTTCCTCTTTATTTCTGTTTTCAGTCAACAACTCCGTAAGAGTCTCAACGTATTTTTTATCGATTGCTTCACGCACTACTCAAAGACAAGCAACAATTCTAAGTATAACTTTTTAGGGAGAACGGCACTAATTCCAACTATGATGTCATGTGAGACGAAGAAAAGCTGCTGACAAAATTTCCTTTTTAATAGCTTTTCAACAGCTACATGAAAAGTTATGAAACTTTGTACATTGAAATGTACAATGTACATTGTACATTGAAACTTTGTACATTGAGGTTATCAAGACGAGTCGGTATTGCAAATGCGAATTTCATATTGACGTCACAACACTAGTCCCAGATCTCCTGATAATGTTGCTGACAAATAACTCTTTGTTTATAATAAGTTAAAAACCAAATAACCGATATTCACCAAAATTTATGCAATGATTGGGGAAATCAATGACCATATAAAGAAAAAATAACTGGCGCGGGAAATTATCGTAGTTACTAGCCCCAAGCCCTTCAAGTTATCTTTTTGCTATTCAAGTTAGGTATTAACACCTCACAGACACTCATATACACAACACTGCACCACTAGCTGACGAGGAAAATTAATGTATATTGTGAGACTAGTGGCGCACACAACATATAACATATAATGGACGTGGCCCCGCGAGGACAGTATGTCCTTCCACGTGGAAACGTTTCCCAACGTCTCATCCGTTTACCTCTATACAAGATACACATTTTTGCTCCAGCCGGGAATCGAACCCGGGTCGCTCCGAGAGTGTTAACCACTACACTATGGATCCACAAGTATTCTCTTAATTGTTTGGCTGTCAAGGTACCTGCATATTTTGAGGACCTGAAACTACAATATTTGAGACTTTTGCGGTTTTAGGCCCTTTTCATGTCCCCTCGCTATTCGACAGAGTGCCCTTAAAACAAGAATGGGAATAGGTCTTAATGGGAATCTCAACCGAGTTCCTCTTGCCAGTGTATTTTAGTCAGAAACAACAGAGAGTATTCTTAATTCAATGATTTTTCAATTTCAAGACCTCTCAAAGTCCCACTTTGTGGCATTCTGAGGCAAGCGAGGAATCCTCCCCCTTCCACTCGTGCTGTATGATCACGGTTGCGTCATTTACAAAGTACCAAAGATCTTATATATATATATTATGTATACGTTGTAGTACCTATGATATTTTAACACACAAATTAGTTATTCTTTAAACAGTCGATGCCTATCTCTATCATTGCATAAGTTTTGGTGAATATCAGCCATTAGTTTTTTAACTCATTAAACAAAGGGTTATTTGGCAGCAAAATTCCAGCAGGTCTGGAACAACACGTCACAATGAACTTCACATTTGCAATATCGACCCCTCTTGATAACCTGTACCAATGCACAAAGTTTCATAACTTTTCGTGTAGCGGTTACAAAGTTATTATAAAATAAATTTTGTCAGCAGATTTTCTTCTCCTCACATGACGTCATACCTTAAATTAGTGCCATTCTCCCCAAAGCGTTAATACTTAGAATACTTAGAATTGTTGCTGAGAAAAAACAATGTTACGAAAATTCCAACTTTAACATTGAACATCTTCACAGGAACAGAAAGCGCTTTTTCAAAAATTTAAGAAGTGGTGTTCCTCAATTTTGAAGCTCTTTAACGTTGAAAAGTTTCATTTCTGACCGAACGTATCCTTTAAGCAGAAAAAGATGCTGTGCTTATAATGTCATTTATCGGGCAATGAGATGTAGTAATATAATATGACAAGGTGCCATTTCATAAAAAATTTCTTTGAGACAGATTGTTTAAAAAAGAATATATAGTAAAGACATTCAAATGTAGCATTTGTGATTGTAATTTGTGATTGTATAAAACTGAAACATACAGGAACATATTGTCATTGTATGGAAAAACAAACGTCTTTAATGAACACGCTGAAGTAGCTTCTGCTATTGTTTTTTGTAAACATTAAATTAATGTAGAAAATTATGGTAATTAATTATCATAATTGTTTTGATCCAATAATATTGGATATATATCCTGGATAAAGAAGGAAACATTAGAAAATTTTCTTGGTACTTTTCAATGTTGTTGTTTTTGTTGTTTACTTTTGACTTTTTTTTGATAGGACAACGACCAACTTACGCGCACGTCCAACTATGGGGCGGAAATTAGGTATCATGCATGTATATTACATATAACCTAGAAAAACCTCGTTTTCAGCCCCTTATTTCCCTTTTTGTAAGTCAAAAGTGATCAAAATATCTGGAAAAGAGGATCATGTGAATGTTATTATTTAGGTTAGTACATGTTTACTTTACGTACTTAGTTTTATTATTTTAATAAATGTCAATGGGATTTGTTTAACTCTTTAAGTTATACTATTTATTAATTGCTTAGAAATACATACGAGCATTCCACTGCGGTTGTAATAAAATCCAGTTATTATTGTGAAAGTTATTATGCATATTTAAGTAGCTGTAACATCATACTTACATGCTAACGAATGGAATGCTGAAGAGCATAACACACACCACGATTTAATTAGAAGACCATAGACGACATTGTAGATAAGAGGTAACTATACAACTTGTTCTTTTCTAAGATGCATACTACAACTAGTTTATACGACTTACTGAGCAATAAAAAGTCTGGTCCGGACTCCATGTATGGCTAATAGAAAAGAGCGGGAAAAAAATTGGCATTCGGCATTTGTAAATCAGCAAAAAACGTTCAAAAGTTTAATGTGGTCGTCTTGCAAATCTTTAGATAACAAGAACAAAAACTGTTCACATAGAACGACTATTATTAAGAATTGATTCTATTCAACCATTATTAACCTTGGCTTACCGTAATAGCACAAAGTGTCTTAAACAAAGTTTCTTAGCTGCAGAACAGTTTACACCTTGGAAATGATTGTTATCGATCACTTAGTTGTTAACTTAATTTTCCTTTGAGCGATTAATTTAGTTTAATGCAAGATTTTATGTTAAGAAACAAAAGTTAGCACACTTCTTTTAGAGTTGTGGTGTGATAATAACAAGAAGATGATGGAAGGTTTTTGTTGTGAGTAGAATGATATGTAATTTATTTATTTATATTTGTTTCTACTTTTGATGAATGTTATAAATCTTTAATGAGAAACATTAGTAATTTATAGTTTTATTTACATTATATCAGATATTTGTGATGGTTACAACCCATTAATGGGTTGTTTACATTATTAATGGTTTGTTTACATTATAAGGTTATTTATTGCAATATCATCGATGTCTATAATATCAATAAGTAAATAAAAATGGAACTGAAGTTATTTTATATATTTAATTACACTACAATTAATTCATAGTGTCCCCCGGAAAGGAATAAAACCACTGGTCATTTCTTTGCCATTTTGATTTTTCCAGGGGGTTAATTATTGGAAATATAATGCCCAACAAATTTGTTAAAAGCTGATGAGACCCCCTGATTCTTCAAAAAATTATAAAGCTTTCCAATGGAAAGTTAATATAACCTATATATGCTTATGCATTAAAGCTTTCACACGAAACATGCCTTAGACATATTTTATCAAGGAGAATGTCGGCAGCCAAAAAGTTACTCATTTCCCCCCACTATTGTTTTTAGAAATCCAGTTATTAGCGTTTATCAGTGCAGTATTTGAACTCATATTGAGATCATATATTTATCATGTCATGCACTTTAACGCTAATTGCTATAGCCCAGTGGACACATCATGGTCAAAATACGTCCTTGCAATGTAGAATAAACGTAACAGAAGTTGATGTAACGTTGTATCAACGTCGTGTGACCATGGTGTGCCCACAGGGAGGCTTTGCGGAGGATGTTTGGTTTGTGGATCTCGGAAACCACTAATGCATGCGACTTCAAACTTGCCGTGAGTAAAGACAATATCAACTTGAATATTTTTCAACTATAGCTTTTGGCTTTTTTGATTTACCACTCCACGATCCCCTCACTATACTACGCGCATGAATTATACCTATCCGATTTGAGAAAATATTTATTATTTTGATTTATATCTATATCTAGACTTTGATGCTAGATACTAATTACCAAAGTATAAGACAGTTTTGTGTACTAAGATTAAGTTAAATAGCAATGGTTTCCATGTCACTTAAGATATTACAAGGTATGCTTTCATTAATGCAGGAGAGCACTCCACCACGGTGCCTATTTGTTATTTCTCCTGAATGGGGTTCTATAATCATTAATAATAAAGACACCTTCGCGTTTAAGAGGCTACCATATTGGATATTTTTCTGTTTTTGCAACATTAAATGCGACAGCAGTTTTCAATTTTTATGGCATTTTCAGATGTGGAAAAATAAGAATAATTTCTCCATGTTAATTATCGGAGGAGTAAAGATTTACCTTATATGGTCAAAGCCTTTATTATTATCTTACCTTGCATTATGCGCACAAATGAGGTTTGCATTTTTATTTTAACATTGATGACAAATAACCGAAAAAGCTTTACTAAAGGAGAGATGGTTTAAAACTGTTAATTGGTTGTCATGTTTTGTTTTTTCTTAACTTGAATCCACTTAAAATGTTAAAGTCAATCAGCTCCACAATTTAGCACATAATGTTTTAGCAAAGGTTTTAAATTGGGAAAATTAGTGTCTCACAAGTGAGGCGAAAAGTTATAAAGACCAAAACGAATTTTGTTTTTTAGATTACTCTTTGTCTTCAACTTAGCCATGACTTAAGATTAAGGCATGCCTATGAAGGGTGTGTGCGTGGCGGGGGTGGGGGTGGGGGTGGGGATGGGGGCTGTAGTTGTTAACATCTGGGTACGTGGAGGAAAAGTGGTAAAATATGAATGCAGAAATTGTGTCTCCAGCATTATAGTGAGAACATATTTCATGAAATCAAAGATTTACTTTAAATGTGAGATTTATGGATGATAATACTCCAACTTTTTGTTATGTGTGTTCAGAACTTTTGATCATGTTTAAAGATTATTTAAGCAGGAAGTCTTATGGGTTATACGTGGAGTAGCACATAAATACGGAAATAAATGTATTTGAATTATAAACTGATCCCCATTACATTACCTTTCGAAAGCGTCCTGATGCTACCATTGCAACTTTAATACCGACCAAACATACCAAGTGCGAGTGTTTCTTTCATTCTGGGATAGACCCGGAAATGAGCGCTTACACTCGCAGTTAAATAATGAAATTGTCTTCTTATGACTTCAAGATCGAAGCGTGCTACAAGCGCGCGATCAAAAGCACCCGGTAACAGAGATCGTTCTCTTACAAAGATTGTTTGGTGAAAATGATACACCACAGCTTTATCAATTTATTTTTTGATGTACACAGGACAAAATATAACCGTGTTTATAAAGTCCAATGCATACCCATCAGACTACATTTACAAACATAGGTGTCTAAAATCGGGGTACTTGTTTGTATATATGTCTATGCATGTCTACCTATAGGAAAGCACATATGAGAGTTAAATAGAAGAAACTGTATAAATATATATTTCCATTAAAATCATGTGTTAATCAGATTTTATGAAATGCTAGGACAGTGACATTGCAGACTATAAAAACACAAACACGAACATTATCTGGCTGTTCTTCTGGACATCGGCTTACTCTTTATAGAAGAAAGTTAAATATTTGGAAGATTTTATATTTTCGACTGTTGACCTCAAATATGGCAAAGAATTTGCTCTCCGTTGTGTTTCAAATGTTTATGTTGACACATGATTAAAGAGGTTAAAAGGAAAAAAAAAGCCATCGATTTAGACAAGATATTATTTACATAAAAGCTTTGCTTCTGTCATATCGAAACCATTTTGCCATTTAACCAATTTATCGCTTAAGACCTGAATTTACCTGAATTTTCCCAACCCAATGGAAAACTGGTATTTTTGTTAGTGGAAGTTTGTTATTTTTTGTGAGGGGTGGTGGGAGAGAAAATGTAATATAGTTAGATGTGTCTACATTCAGAATTAGGTTCTTGTTTTTGTAATTGTTGTGAAATTTTAGAAAGTTCTTCATTAACCGTTCTCTCAACTGTTTCTGAACTGACTAGTATATATAGTACCATCTGCAAATAAATGAAAGTTTGGTGTACGATTTTGTACATGATTTATGGAAAGTAAAAATTAGAGGATTAAGGCTACGCAAGCATGATATTTTTAGGGACTTTATTTTCGAATAAACAGGGAGCGTGTTGAATGGCGTTAGTTCAAATGGGAACTTTTAATAAACTCAAACAGGACTTTGGCTGTGGCTTCTCCTGGAAACAGGAGGTAAAAGATGTTAAATTTAGGTGGCTAAATTGCTATCTACCTAGCTAGAGAGCAGTGAGCTTTTACTTCTTAGAATCCCCAGCACATTTTAGAATGTATTTTATATGCAAAAACGTAATTTATGCTGCTGTTTGCAGGAACCAAGTTAATATCCTTATTTCGTTAAATACCACTATTGTGTCTTTATAACCTGAGTGGTTCACACCAAATTTACGTGTATCAATTTCCACGGCAGAAGGAGAAGCCAGATTGAATCACACTGTCATCGCTTTACTGATTTTGTTTACATTTTAAATTAGAACTTGGTCTTCCACTTAAACAAGAATTTCGACGAAAGTTCATAGACCAAAGACACAGGTCGCTTCTCTGGCATGGGTCTGCTTGATATTGTTTAAAATTTAAAATTTATTGTTAAAAATTTTAAAATTCGTTTTACACGTACGTGAGTATTTAAATTGTAATTTTCAAATATGTAAGATGTGAATTACGTTTTTTATTGAAAAAATATAAATAAACGTTTGCGTTTCAATAATACGTGGCTTAAAAATAAGTAGACAATTATTTGGTTTGGCACACATTTCTTGGCTAACACGCAATCTGAAGCAACACAACAGGTGGGTTTCTATTCTGAGTAAATAAACGTTTTCCATGTGTTCCATGGTGATTCTCTTCCATTATGTAACAATAGATTAGATTTGGCACCACCGAATATATACTTCCTGCTTATTGTGAAACACCTATTAGAAACTTTATAATTTTATGAAAACTAAAGGGGTCTTCCAAGCTTTACCAAATTTACTTTTCCTTTTATTCCAAAAATTAAAAAAACCAAACTGAATATCCAGGAGTAGTTAAATATATCAAAAGTTTTCTCCTATAACCCTGTACGTATACAAATGGAATAGCCCAATGCACCAGGGCGTCAACCAGAATCAATTTCTTTGTGTTCTTTTTTCTTTTTTGAATAATCGGAACAGTCCTAATGATGAATTAAATTTAAAAAAATACAACAATGCTTTATGACAATGTTTTGAATTGATTTCCTTAAACAAACTTATTTCCCATGTTGTTTTTTACTTTGATTGGAGAAACCTTCACCAGTATATTCCTGTTATTCCAAATATTAACTCAAACAACAAAGGAATGAGTTATGATTTAATTAATATCCGGGGACGCCGTAACCAAAGAATTAAGCATCCATAATTTAAAGACGTGGAAAATTATTTCGATTTAAGATTTTACTGCATTGTTTTGAATTAACAATATATAGGATCCATGAGATTTACAACGTTTCTATCGCAGAATCCCTTTATACATGCATAAAACAGTGTCTTTATTCATATTACTGCTTCCATTCGTTAGACCTTTCTTGAAGAAACTGAAAGAACCTATATATATAACGGAATGTCTAGTTTGTGTGTTTTAAAACAAATATTAAAAACGAATAAAAACACAATTTGTTAAAATAGATATTACGACATTTACATGTCTTTCTCCATATCTAAGATATTGAATGGGACGTTTACTACAGAGGTATATGTCTTAACCATGAGGTGTGTTTATGTCGTTAAATCGAATCTAAGAAATCCAAAGTTGATGTTATTATTTAATACATGTCAGGTATCCAATCTAATCCAATATATCTAATCCTCATTGATTAGCTTTGCATCTAATTTTTCCTTGTTGTTTAGTGTTCTGTTTTTGAAGGTTTTTCATAACGATTAGCTCAGTCGGGAATGTGAGTAGACTCGCACCCAAGCCCCACTCCCTAACCACACATGTATATATACTTAAATGTTAGAGTGGTTATAGCTGTACAGATAGGATGTGAGTACACTCGCTCTGGGAAGAGTTGTATACAAAGTTAATTTGTACTAACCATAAAACTTTTAGCATCAAAATTTCTTCAGCCTTTCTTTCATTTATACCCTTTTTTTAAATAATTATTGGTAGACACTTAGATCGTGAGAGCATTGTGAGAGCATTTAGCATTCATTAATATTGCAAATCAATAACCAACTTACATTATTATTTTATATAGAGTATGCATTTTCTACAAAGTACTTGCTGATTTTGGAAGTAAGTTTTCATATCGCATTTATCTTGCTTTTCTATAGAGTAAAACATTAGATATGATGTAGGACTCCTAATTGTTCCTCTTCGATATTTAACGAATTAATCCGCGCAAAGCGAATTTGTCCTACAATCTGATTGGTTTGCGTCAAAATTCGATTGAAAAAAGTAGAAACCATTTCTACTTTCTTTTTTCGTCGCGCGAATTAAACAATATAAAGGAATCACCTTTTCGCTACGCGCGAATTAATTTGCGTCGTGAAAACCCGCTTTTACCAATGCATGCAAGCCCGTCAATCGTAGGATTGTCTAGGATCCGTGTGTAATATTCACGAATTTTCCATCCCAATAAGGTTATAATTTACTAATTAATATGTCTAAAAAGTCAAGCGTTCGAGGCTAGGGGATAATAGTATAGTCAATGTTTTCTGTGCAGAAGAGTGACCAATTTGTCACTTAAGGATGTGGACAATAATTACTTTTGGATAATAATGCTGCCATTTTATCTTACTAAGTTTCCAGGTTCCACGCAAACTGTAAGATACATTACAATGCCATAATATCTTGAATTACCAGTTTTTCAGGCTTCACCGTAACTGCTAGGTACCAACAATCATCCTTCATAGCAAAAAGGAAAAAAAAGTTCTGGGGACGAGGGTGACAGTAAAGATAATATACATTTCCGAAAAATCCTCTGTGGAGGACAGTAAATGTCTAACATAACTGAAGGGCGTGGCCGATAATTACATTTCAATGACAATACCTTAATGTCTTAACTTATCAAGTTCCCAGGTCTGCCGTAAAGTGTGTAAAATAGCTAACAAGAAACGCACGAAGTGCGTGACGTCACGAAAATGAGAAATTTGTATCTTTATCTGATTGTCTGGAACTCACACGGTGTCTTTAAGATCGATGCCTTAAAGGCCATCGATCAGCTACGCTATCAATCTAAACAGGAGAAGGTAGAGTTTTTATAATCCAAAATCATATATATTAACCCTTAGACCTCCGAAGCACTTTTTCAAAAAGTGGAAAATTTTCTTTAGTTTCGCGGTTTAATGTAGCCTATGTTGGGATAATCTCCATTGCCTGAACATCTCCCGTCCCAGAGATGCTTGCACTGTAAAGGGCAGGCCATAAAGATGCGTAAAAAACGCGTCTTTTGGCGTCTAAGAGTTACTGTCTCCTATATCTTAACAAAACATTTCAAACTTCTTGAAAGTTTCCTTCTATTTCGAAAATTTCACAATATCTACGTATGGTTATATCAATTACTGTAGCTGCAGCACTTTTTTTAAAAGAAATAAAAATCTCGAATTATTTCAATAAAACGTATCCCGTCACTTGCAGATCTGATAAAAGTTTAATCATGCGTCTTACCATGGGAATTCTAATTAAATAAACAAGAAACGCCTGACATCTAATCCGTAAGGCATTCATTTACTAATCCAGCATTAATTTTCCTTCTAGCTGGTTCTATCATAGTCGTTAGAGCAGTTTTCTGGTGGTCTAAAGCCTATTGTTTAGTATAATTGTTTCCTCATATAATATGGACTAAGTATTCAACAGTCACATGACGAAATTACTGTTTTGCATTGATCATATCAACACGATTTGTACACAATTTGTACTGTCACTTTTACGTCTGGAAAACATTTTGCATAGAGGTGTGAAGTCAAATTATATTCCGATGTTATTATATGTTGTATTATGTTATATTTCATTGTCTGTAAACAAACAAACAAACAAACAAATAAATAAATAAACAAACAAATAAACAAATAAAACTAAAAGAAGATATTTATCGAAAGACACGTTAAGGAGAAATATAACAAGTTTCAGTAACACAAAACATGCGTTATTGAGAGATGATTTTAATCGTTTGATCGAGGGTCGATGATCGATGACTAAATCCTATCTATTAAAATAACGTTCGCGTTAAATTTTCGGAACGTTTTACATTGTTTTAAGAATCGCAATCACTCAAAAGTAGATCTTTTTGCGATCGAATGTTTGAAATCAGAATTCCGCAAATGGTAGCGCACAGCGATTTTAATTTTAATGGAAAACCGACTTAAGATGTCTACTCGTGATGTGATGGGGGATAAATATATAGATGTATATTTATTTGTTTGGTACTGTAAACTACAATTCTGAAAAAATCCTCTGTGGAGGAGAGACGTCTGCATAATGTCTTCAAAAGTGTGTGGCGTCTCTTATCTCATCACGTTTCCAAGATTCATGGTAACTATTTGTTACATATCTTAAATAACCTGTGTGGAGGAGAGTGGATGGATCCACGTATTTTATAGCAAACTGTATAAACTTATAAACTACCTCGAAACGTTGATCCTCAAACCACTGTAATGCCTTGTCTCGAATACCGTCCATTCATGATATAGCTAATGGTAGTATATAGATAAAAATATAATATACTTTACTGAGATCAACAAATACGTAGAGCGGATGGATCATTACAAAATGGTGGCCATGGGAGAGCTACGTCCCAGGGGTACTTGAAACCACATGCAGACTTGCGAACATAGATTTTACCAAGGAAATTTACAAGGAGGTTTAAATAAGAAGGAGTTACAACTCTATTCGCGCTAGATTGATTTCCATTGAAATTCCTATTGTTTTCTGATTTAATAGAGTTCAACACATTAACTTATTTCACTGGATTTCCAGCATTTTTAACAACAAACGGCCGGAATTTGCTGATTACTACCAAGAACAAATTGCTTAATAATTGCTTATAAATTGTTAAATTCTCGTAACAGAGTATCGGTAAACAGAGTATCGGTAAAGTCTGGGCCCCTTGCAAGAATCCCTAGTGAAAGATTTAACTTCACTCAAAGTGGAAAAAAAAGAAGCTATATTGAAAACGACGTTGATCTTGAGATGGCTACGTAGTGCTTCGAAAATTCAAGAAAATGTATACTTCTACTAGTGTCTTCAAGTTGCCTTCATAACTGTAAGTAACTGAATCATTCATTATTTGTATTTTGATCTTTATTTCAAGTTATTAGGTTGAGGAAGGCCTATTTTATAAGACTTTGAATTTAGTTGTTTTTACTCTTTCATTAATGAATCACGTGGCGCATAAATTTGCTTTTCGCCCTTTTATGATTGATTAGCTAGTTATGCATTTTTCTCTTTTTATCCAACGCCGAGGAGGATTAAATAAGATTAGTTAAACTTGAACCAACGGTAATAGAAAATAAAGCA
Organism: Bythotiara depressa; assembly: GCA_027564595.1. Lineage (NCBI taxonomy): Eukaryota > Metazoa > Cnidaria > Hydrozoa > Anthoathecata > Bythotiaridae > Bythotiara > Bythotiara depressa. Next base: position 1,951 of record JANTOQ010089601.1, on the reverse strand, counting down.
TATATTAATCACATTAATTGGTAGGCAAAAAGCTAGCTAGCTAATATAAGTGTAGTCATTACTAGTCAAACGGCTAGTAATAAAGTCATTACCCAATGGGCACATCATGGTCACACGACGACGAAACAACGTTATTTGACCATGATGTGCCCGCTGGGTATTTATTGTTTCTGTATTAGTTTTGTTGTGGAAAATCATTTTACTCTAAAATGTTTGCTGTGTTTGTGGAAAAAATACTTTGTTTGTAAAGGAGGGTATATCACAAATCTTGCCAGGAATATTCCAATGTATTGATTTCACATTATGGCTCTGACCGTAAGGGTGAGAGTTCAGGCATTTTCCCAAAACACCTGTGTAGCTCTTGCAAAAGAAATTTGGATCGAAAATTCAAGCAGAGCCCACCGCAACATCACATGACACCAGCTATCAGAAGAAAATTACAGTAAAAATCAGTTACAATCAAAAGTTGTGCATATGAAATAATTGGACTCAGCTATGGCTAACCTTGGCTTTGTAATTTGTAAAGCTGGTGCAGGATCCAAACGCACATATTGTTTTCTGGAAAGCGAAAACGAGAAAATAGTCCGTAAATTCATGTATACTTAAAATATATTGTTTTTATGAGTTTCTGAAATTTTGTATTATAGAGCATTCAAGTAAGATTACTTTTACGCACTACTCGCTTATTCAGTTATCAACTGTTATTTCCCCTGTGATGTAAATTTTTCTTCTTTATTTTTATTTTTGTGCCTTATTCTTCATGGTTTTGTTATTTTGAGTTATTTTTACGCACGTTTCACACCGTTATGATAATAAACTTTTACCTTTTGCTTTCGCATTGCACAAGTTGTACATGTGTACATGTTGATCTAAGTATGAGAAAAGCGTCTAAAAACAAAATTACCTTTTACTAGCGAAATTAAATTTTAAATTAAAGTGGACTGAGTTGTCGTAGTGGAATCCGTTGGATAATTCCAATAACATATCATTCGGTATAGTAGAATATGAACAAAACGTATACGAAATTCTTCAAGTTTGTGAGTGGCTCTGAAACCATTTCGTTTAGATCACCGATGTCGGGTGTCCTTTTCATTTTTGGTCTGTAAAATGCAAATTACTGGTCTGCAAAATACATCTCAAATCTGTAAAATATCAATTATTATAACTTTCTTACCTATTACTTCAAGAGAAACCAAAAGTAATATTAATAATAAAACTTTCAGTCTTTTAATTTTTTTTTAGCACTTGTCAGAAATCATTTACCCCCGGTAAACAAAAAATAATGCACAAAATATTTAATAGAAATTCTTTAACCTAAAAAAAGTTAGGAAAAGTCACAAAATTTCAGCATTGTAACATTATTGGTGTCAAAGTTATTTAAATTTAAAATCGCCACAGGCAAAATTGACCCCCATGTAAAATATATAGGGTTAAAGTGTAAGAAAAATATGTGGTAGTTATCAAATCTTTTTGTACTCAAATTGGAGAAAGGTACAAAGTTTCTATTATTTACCCACTACTTTTACACTTTTTAAAAATAAAAATGTTTCAATGTTTATATTGTTTTAAAACGTCACAAAGGACACAAATTGACCAATTAGGAATTAGGAAAAACTTACTTATTAAGTCTTAAGTCATTGCTAAACTGAAAAAGTTTAATTTGTAAGTTGTTTATATATCTGTATTCACTTACACATCACTTGTGGAAAACTCATTTTGGTTAATTTGGCATGTTTTACCAAATATTTATGACCATGATTATAGATTAGTTTTTGTTTACTTCTTGATCTGGATCTGGATGTTTCTTCCCTGCTGGAATCAGAATTACACCTGCATATTAATCTTGTTTTCAAGGAAGGTATCACACATGTGATTTGCTTATTTAATACAAAAATATTAAGTTATATAAATATATAAATATAAAATATATAAGTTTATTTACAAGAAAAGT
>JANTOQ010089490.1:0-16682 GCA_027564595.1 Bythotiara depressa | reverse complement strand
TAACAGAGAGGTCGTCCTCTGAACATTAAATAGTGCCCAGTGGAGGGCTCGAACTCGGAACTCTTGGATTGCGAGCCCGCGCCGCTACCGCTGAGCTAATGCTAGATAGCTAGCTACCTAAACAGCCTAGCTAAACAGATAAAACTTGCAGCAACTCAAAAAAGAGAGTACCAAAAAGTTAAAAAGTAAAATTCACTGGCCTTCTAAATGGACAGTAAACAAAAACAAAATATAGCTTCTTCTCTTCAACTTCTTTATCACATCTTTTTTCGCTGGCTCCCTGCGAGGAAAGGTGTAATTTGTTATGTTGTAAGCACGCATGCGCTATCTCCTTCACAGATTAAATTAATACTTTCATTTCATTGAACATTGTCATTAAAAAAAAAGAAGCAAAACGGGAGAGTGCCCGCCTGCGAACAGACCCGCCGAAAGGCATTGAGCAGGTCTTTACGCAGGCTAGAGAAGGTGCAAGAATACCACATTCATAATACACTGCATATAGAAACCAATACAGAGGAGTCTTAGAAGGTTTGGACGTTATCGCCAAAAATCTTCTGATACATAGATAGATAATGCCCCTGGCGTTAAAAAACAGCGTAGATTAAACATACGATGTCTACGCCATCGATGAATAAATATAATGATTTAGGATGTACAAAATGCTTCCTACTTTTTAATTTCTCAATTTGGTATTGTAGATTGTCTTCTTTTACTGATCCATGCCTTCTTTCTTGATTTGTTTCTTTGCGTGCCACTGTAAGTTCATATTCAAGCTTTTGACGTAACAATTCATTTTTCTCAAATGATGATCGTAATTTTGAGATCTGCTCATGAAATTTGGTTACCTGTCAAATGAAAAGAAGCTGTCTGTAAAATGTTTAATTAATAAAGGTATGCTCTAAACCAATGTCTATATACAGCTATTTCAAGAGGTTAGTGGTATCCTAAAGCTGGATTTCCACTTAAAAACATAATACGCGTATCGACACGGATTGTATCAAAACTAAGCACTTGATTTGGTTAACACTTTTTTTGTTTACGTATCGTACCGTAGCATAAAAAATGTTGAATCGATTTTAACTTTTTTACGTAGTATGCGTATCAACTTTTTTAAGTGGAAATCTGGATTAAGAGTTACAGAAAAACTGTTATAAAAGTCACCTTTCATATTCCCCACACTCTGTTTGGTATAGAAATCATAATATTATTATGTGACATACATACTGTATGTGACCTTCCGTGATATTTTAGCAGGAAACTGTCATACTGTACATACTGTATGTGACCTTCCGTGATATTTTAGCAGGAAACTGTCTAAACTGGACACTTTTGACTGTAATTCCTTAGTGAAAAATATCAAAAGACTGATTTCCATTGAAGTTTTTATATTGAGGGTATTGTTTCGGAGTGACTCTTTTGTCTGGTTTAACTTTTCATTTACTATTTGGCAAAATAATATCAATAAAATAAAAGGATAAAAATAATGCTGTCAATAAAAAGTATGAAATGTTTTGCAACAGGAAATGTAAATAATACAATATAATAGGATCAGTACTATGTACATATAATAGTGTTAATAGAATTATAATGTGCAAATTGCCAAGCTTTGTGGACTGTCTTGTTTGAAAGGTTTCACAACTTCTCCATTTACCAGGCAGAAAGAGAAAAGGTTTTAGCAGAAACTTGAAGCCAAATGGAATTTCCCATACTATATAGTGGAATATCTTACATTTTACAAGGCTTTACAACAGTCGATATTGAACTGAAGAATGGATTACAAAATATTCAATACAGGAGAAAAATACAGTCAAATCTGAATATAATTTCCACTTCAGTTTAACCAAGAAAAGCTGACTACTATAGGTCAGCCTTTATAGACAGTATAATTTTTAAATAACATAATAAAAATATTTTTGACAACATAATAATGATCCATACTTCATGATTATGTGAATTTGTTTGGTCTGCTAATGACAGTTCCAATGTCGCCACTTTTTGTCGAAGTTGAATATTGTCATCTAAGAATATAAATTTAATATGCAAAAATGTTGCTTACATTCAAAGAAATGAGATTAAGATTATTTCAATATTATTGTTTATATTTTTACAAGATATAGAAAGAGAAGTATGTGCAAAAAAACTTTGATATGAATTTCGCAACCATGTCAAAATAGAAAGCTAGGGAGTAAATTAAGGAGATACACAGCACTTAAAAACTAGACTCGTGTCTGGGATTCACATAAACACTTGATTTCACATTAACCCAAACATTCAGGATTAAACACCACCCATGTATGTTTTGTTTAGAGTTCCAACTAAACTTAAAATCCTTAAGAGGGTTTTGAACCAATCAAATTGCCTCTAAATAAAGGAAGACAGGGCCTGATTTAGAGGATCTACATAGTATCTTTAAAGCCTATTTTAGTCAAATATTCAAGGAGCTACACCCCTATTACCTTATATTAACTTATAGGGATAAGAAGAGCTACATCCACCAAAAAAATGAGAAACAAAGACTTCACATGGTATGTATTTATCACCAGCATTTTTATTTTTACCTATTTATATCTCTTAATTGTATATAGAGTTCGATAAAAAATATTTTAACATGCTAATCAGAAGCTTATAAGATCTTTGAAGCATGAAACACTGTAGTTTGGATCAACATTGATGAATAATCTTTTTGCAAATTAAATCACCGTAAAGGTTAAAATATTATCAAATGGTATGCTACAGAATGTTTCTTTTGTCAATTTCACTTTTTCTAATAGAATTATTTAACCATTTAATGCATAAACATACCTCCTGGTTACATTAAACTTCCCATTAGAAACCTTTATAATTTTATGGGGAACCAGGAGGTCTTATCAGCTTTCACCAAATTTATTTTAGTTTATATAATAATTAACCCCCTGGAAAAAGTAAAATAGCAAAGAAATGACAAATGATTTAATTCTTTTCCGGGGACACTGTGCATTAAAGGGTTAAATATAACATTCCAATGTGTATAATTAAATGAACTTAATTTTAGTAATAGTAATGTCTTGTTGACCTATACATAATATTTATAAAAATGAGTTTTCATGCTTTTTAAGAGATGTGTATAAGCTTCTGGACAAATACATTAATAATATGTGTGTTGTGACATGAATTGTTACCTATTTCACCTCATACATAATGTCCATAAGTTTATTAGAAAGGAATAGAAATAAAAATGAACTTTACCATTTATTGGTGAATGACCTTTTGGTGAGACAGGAGATCGGGGTGGAAGATAACTATTTTTTTCCTTAAATATACAGAATGACAAAGTCATAATATAAAATGAAATGAACATTGAAATCTAATCTCATAATACAATAAAACATGCTACTAAATGTGACAATGAACAACAACTGCAAGCTTTCAAATTCAATGTTTTTAAAAGTGAGACTGACCGGACTCTAATTGTAACATACATATAAATTCTTTGATTTCACAAAGCTATGGAATCAGGGGTTGACAAATCATACATGTGCATACATGACGTATTTCAAAATTGTTATTTTTATTTAAATGTATGTACACTATTTTAACAATATACGTGAACGTATGCTGCTTTTGATCACGATTAATACATGGAAAATTGCTTCTAGCCTTCACGTATGCCATGCTCAAGACGAAACATAAGTTAAAAATTACAGCTAATGCCCCATTATTAATCTTCTTTGAGGAAACGTTTCCGATATACAATAATAACAACATGCTCCTCCTTTGATAGTATTATTTTGATATTGAAAATAGTGATTACAAAGTTTGGGAACAAGGTTGGTTTTCAATACTTAATAATGTCAGACTTGCTCTTTAATGAATGTCAGCTTTGATACCACTACATTGTTTGGTGAGAATTAAAAAAAATGGTGGTGAGCTCTTTACATGCGTGGTTTTCTTCAGAATGTCGTCTCATCATATAAGCTCTGCAATAAAAGGTACATAAATATTTCTTTTTTCAGTGATTAGAGGAATGAAAACTTAGTTTTTTCCATGCTATGCAGTTTTAATTTAATGCTTGCAAATGCCTTTTCCAACAAAGTAGAATTTTAAAAATGCAAAAAATTCCCCTCAGCATCCCTCACGGAGATACTGACTTAAGATAACATTGAAATCTTTCCAAATTTTTGTTAATCACTTTTTACATGCTAATTTGACCCCTGTATTAAGTTATTATTTTCTTGGTATCAGGTTAGGAGAAAATCATTAGTTTCCACAAGGATATGATAATCTTTCACGTAAGGATGTTATATAATTGGCATACGTTAATAATATTTAATGTACGTCAACGTACGAAGCTTAAAAATGATTTGTCAACCCCTGGGAATGATTCTTTGATTTTGCTACATGAAATCATACTATAACGTTGATATTCTTTGATTTCACCAAGACAAAATACACTGACAAAACATGGTAGCTTTTGCTTATTGTTTCTATTATAAATGATGCAAGTCTAACAAATATTTTGACTCTTGGAATGCTGAAGAGATATAACTGATGAGTAATACATTTAGTGTCCATTATTAAAATAGACAAACAGGGATAATGGAAGTAAAATTTGACTATACAGTACTTAACAGATCTTGGATATGAGGTTTCTCAAGACAGTATATAACAAACATTTGATATTATGGCAAAAAAATATTATAAGCTTGGTCAATAAATACAATAACGATTTCTGTATAGTCAGTTTTAATCTCACATGTTCTTAAATCCATATCAGTGAATCTGGGATCATAACATATTTTTGTCATGATTTTACATCAGGAGAAGTCTGTTTTGGGAGGTGTGTATATATAATGTATATAGGCATTAAATTTTCATATTAAATTAGCATCTCATTATACAGTACATGAATTTATAACAAAATAATATTAGACAGCTTGATGACTCAATGTCTATCATACCATCAGTTCTTCCCTGATAAATATGACAGGTAGAATTTCTTTGTCTTATTATATATTTTTTATGTATAAGGAAAAAAAGTACATTAAATATACTAAATTTTAGGTTCTAACTGAAAAAAGTAATGCACAGAGAAAACAAAACATGAAGCAAATCGAATAAACATGTTAATAGAAAATTGTGCAAAAAATAAATTCCATAACTAAAAGACTTTTTAGAAACTAAATTAAAAAAACAAAACACTAAACTTGGAAAGCATAGCTTACCTTCCTTCTATTGCTTGGTTCAGTCAGCAGTCCCTCATAACTCATGTTCCCCAAATCATCGACTCTTCTTTATTAATTTTTATTATTTCCTGTTATCATGTTTTTATTATTAATTCTTCATGCAATTCTGAAAACACATATACAGTAACTTGTCTACAACTCTCATTTCATTATTGGGTTTAGTCAATAAAAACAATGAATTCTGAACAATTCTTTTTATTGTAATTTGGTTGACCTTATTTCAATCGAACCCTATTACTCTCCAGTATAAAAAGTCACATTTACTAATAAAGAGAATACACGTAGAGTTATTAGTATTTCTACTCTCCGTATAATTTACACTTCCACACTCTGCATAATGTGATGGTGGTGTAGTGGTATGCATCTTCAGTTTTCACCGGTGCTGTTTTTATTAGATCTTTATATTATACATTATAACATATTATTTGCTACAAATCAGTTCCACATTTTCCAATCTAAGAGACCAAAATTGGGAATTTTTTTGCTAAAATCTAAAAAATGGTTTAGTCAATAAAAACATTGAATTCTGAGCAATTTTTTTTTTTGTAATTTGGTTGACCTTATTTCAATTGAACCCTATTTACTCTCAAGTATAAAGTCACATTACTAATAAAGAGAATTCAAGTAACTATTAGTATTTCCACTCTCCGCATAATTTACACTTCCACACTCCGCATAATGTGACAGTGATGTAGTGGTATACACCTTTGGTTTTCACCAGTGATGTCCGAATTTAATTCCCGGCTGGAAAACACATCGGAATTGATACTCTATTCTGATACACTTGAAATACAGCATTGTGAGCCCATTAGCAGCCATAGACTGATCACACACTGGCCTTGGGAAGGCATAGAGCAATGCTTCGCATATCTCTAACGGAAAGTTAACTTTAGTTAACGATGTCGGTAGGGATGAAGATCAACTAATATGCTGTGGATATGCCCAAGGAAGTTAAAAAACTCTCTGTTTACTTACTTAAATTATTAATTCCAAACTGTCCATATATAAAGACAAGCGGTAAATGGTTTGTAAGGAGTCAAAACAAAACTTTGGACATGTCTTGCTGCCAATTGTATGTTTACAATTGTTCTTCAGACAACTGAAAAATTATTTTGTATAAAACTTTCTCACAGGGAACCAATCAGAATCTGATTGAAGAACAAGATATTTGGCTTCAGTATCTCCCTACTGATTACTACAGGGTGGCCAGAGGATTCAAAATGTAATTTTTTAGAAGATTTTAGGGTTTTTTAGGAAATTTTTGTGTAATATGAAGAAAATGGCATAAAACCATTGAAAAGCAAGGAGATTTTAGGAGCCTTCCATTTTCTAGCACCAATAATGCTTTTTATTGATATCCACATGCAAAAAATAAATTAAGAAAATAGTTTAATTAAATTCAGTTCTTGAACTGTGTGAACACTTGAGCAAATTTTAGTAGATTTTTAGGAGAAATGCCAACTTTTAGCCATTTCTTTTGGTTATTTATGAGAATTTAGGAGGGCTGGCCACCCTCTACTAGACAGCAGTTGATAAACGAGTGGAAAAGAGTTACATACATGAACAAATTAAAGCAATATTGTAAATGTTTAAAATACTACTGCATATAAATGTTGAACAAAACATCTATCTTGACAGAGAAGTCGAGTATACCAGGTTAAGATAAGGCACACTGCACCTAGTTTGTTGGAAGGGAATGGCAAGAATTTGTAATTGAAAATTCAGAAAATTACCTTCTATATGTATGTACAGGACAATTTCCAGCAAAAAGAAATTTTAAAAACTGTTATTATTGCCTGGACTGTGCAGTGAATTGTTAATTTGTAAATTAATGTTATCAATACAAGAATAGTAAAAGGTGATGCCAATGTCCTCATAATCATAACAGGCTTTCAACTCGCGGGAGGACTCTCGCAAGAGTACTTCATGGGAGTCTTGTTAGACTCGCGTGTACTGGCTGTAATAAATCATTTCCTTTCGTATCTAGCGCTAAATAAGTGCCGCAGACGTAATTTTCAACGCATTTCCTTTCGTAACTAGCGCTAAATAAGTGCCGTAAACGTAATTTTCAACGTATTTCTTTTCGTAACTAGCGCTAAATAAGTGCCATGAATGTAATTTTCAAATAATTCCCCTTTGTATCTAGTGCTAAATAAGTGCCGTGAACATAATTTTCAACGTATTTCTTTTCGTAACTAGCGCTAAAATAAGTGCCAAGAACGCAATTTTCAATGCATTTCCTTTTGTTGTATCTAGTGCTAAATAAGTGCTGCAAATGTAATTTTCAACTGATTCTTTTCGTAACTAGCGCTAAATAAGTGCTACAAATGTAATTTTCAAATCATTTCCCTTTGTATCTAGTGCTAAATAAGTGCCAAGAATGCAATTTTCAAGGCATTTCCTTTTGTATCTAGCGCTAAATAAGTACCACAAACATAACTGAACACCTTGATCTTACGGAATAACAGATTCGCCTAAGACTTGTGTAAGATTCTATACGGGAATCTTTTTAGACTCACGAGGTAACATCAGATTTGAAAGCCTGCATAATTTCAAAAACATTTTTTAAGAAATCATTTTCATAAAGAAATAACAGTTATTTCTCCACAAAATGTAAAATGTCAATAAATCTATGGTAAACAAAATATACCAAGAACAAAACTCTCAAAATGTATCAATAACAAGAGTAACTAAAGATTTCAGGTCATTTCTTTTAAATCATAAAAATATCCAGGCCAATCTAACACATAGACACCATCAAATGAAAATACTTATAGGCCATTTGAAAGAGAGATAACACTGCAGAAATGAAAAAATAACATCAACTGTCAAGGAATCATCAAACATAATACTTCAAGGAATCTTTCAACATAAACTTCAAAATTTAGTCTCTACATCATTTTATTATAACATCTTTAATAAAAGTTTCAGCTTTTACTTTTACTTTGAACCCTTTTACTTTGTATTACACCACACTTCAAGATTGTTCTTTTGTTATTGGACTTTAGAAAGTATTAGAAGATCTTTGAAGTCAAATTTGCATAAAAATGGCCACCATGTGGAGCAAGATAGAGCTGTCCACTTTATGTACATGAAAAATTGATTGGATTATGAAATGTGGCTTTCACCAAGTATTTATAATGTCACTTACAGGCGTGTATACCTTATAACCTAAGGATCAGCAACAACTGTGAACATAAACATCTTTATAATATGCAAACAGACAAAAATCAACTTTTATGTAGACTCACTTCTTTCATTTATCCCTTCAATTATCGTTAGTTTCTCATGCATATCTTAGTCTCTTCAGAATAACTTCCATATCTTGTGAAGATACAGTAGGAATATAAAAATTATAATAAATTACATTGTTACTCATAATGACTTGTTTTCTCATTTTGTTTAAAATGATATATTTTCTTATATCATAACAAAACATGTTGAATTAGCTACAGCTAAATCTGCCTGATAAAATATAATATAATATACTGTAAAATAACCTAAAAATGGAAAATTAACATTATTGTCAGTACAATACAGACGTACAACTAAAGATTAATCAAAGCTGAGGGTTTTACATTACGGACAGTACTATAGAGTAACAGTTCCTTTTTGGAAGCTAATCCTTTTAGGCCCCAATAGAGGGACTGAATGAAAGAAATATATAATGTAGAATGCTTTAGATTGCCTAAGAAGGTCATAAAAAGTCTATAAAATTTTCTAAAAAGCTGCTTTAAGAGCGCATACAGAATTTCACTTTCACAAAAAGGGCAGGGGAAGCCTCCCCCTCCCCCTAGTTGTGTGCCTGCAGTATTGCAACTCGTAATAAACATTGGGTTATGATCACGACGACAGAAAGATTTGTTTTATAAAATGCAGCATAACATTTAACACTTTAATGCATAGTGTTCCTGGAAAGAAATAAAATAATTGATCATTTCTTTGCTATTTTTGTTTTTTCCAGGTGGTTAATTATTAGAAATATAATGTAAAATAAATTTGGTAAAAGCTGATAAGACCCCCTGTTTCCTCATAAAATTGAAAGTTTAATATAACCAGGAGGAACGTTTATGCATTAATGGGTTAAATTTAATATAACCAGGAGGAACGTTTATGCATTAATGGGTTAAATGGTTCAGGTTCATAGCACAATAAATATTTATATATTATAATCATAAAATAATCTATTATGAAATAATTGACACCTATGTAAGCAAACATGTGGTATGATTTTAGTTTTTTCTTCTGTCCAATGATGACAAATTCAGTTTTAGAGACATTTGTAAGTTGCTATGCCAACCATAAAACTAATTGTCTTGTATAGTTTATATTTCTCATTAGAAGGTTTTTTCTAGAAAAACAAGTGATGCTCATGACCAAAGAAGCTTTTTATTTTACAGCAAAGATCCCAATATATGGCATTTGAAAAGATTTATGAAAAACATTTGTTTTGCTTCTTATAATAATCATAACACCATAATATACCTAGGTGCATATATTTATTCACGAGCTTCTATAAAAAGGAAGTAAATCAATATATTATTTTTGCTTTTTTCAGAGGGTTAATTGAGGGTTAATTATTACATTAGCAATATAAAGAGCAATAAATTAAGTAAAAACTGATAAAAAACTGCATGAAGAAGAATTCACATAAACTCCTTTGTTTACCACCCCCTGCAAATGAAGTATTATAAGTATTTTTCTTTTTCAGGATAATTAGTGGAATTAAAAAGGAAAATAAAATAGGCAAACCTGATAAACACCCGGATTGACTTATAAGTGAACTGTTCTAAGCAGAGGGCACAATGTAACAAACTAATAACACAAACAAATGTTATGAACAAAAGGATAAACATAATATTGACTAAACATTGACACTTTTATAAAGCTTATATCAATATTCATTATAACGAAAGATGTACGCCATGTACATTATGTATTTCAATGACCAGTATAAGAAGTTTATAATAAACATAGAAGGAAACATTTCAATTTCACAGTTAAAGTGTTTAGTTTTCCAGATGTTAAGAAGCCAAATAAAATTATATATAATTTAAATACATAAATTTTTGATTTATTGCACAAAACATTTGTGGAATATTAAATTAACTTTTTATCAACCACTTCCAATATTGGTATCAATATCAACCACTTCTAATATTTGCTGTTTATACATATATGTACAGTTTATTGTTTACAAATTTATGCTTCCTGTTATTTATAAGCTTCTAATACATGAGGTATGGATGTTGGTCAATCAGTAAGCAGGGCATATTTTAGCATCAAAGGGCATGGTTGCGTTTTACCTAAAAAGGGCACTTTTTACATTTAGAATGTCATAAAAAGGGCATATCTTTCATTCAAACCCTCTTTGAGTGCATATTTGAACATTTTAACATCCCAAAATAGGGCACTACCTTCGATAGTTGAAGGCAAATAAGGTCTAGAATATGCCCTGGTAGGTAAGATTATAAGTTAACAAAAATGAATGAACAATTCAAAAATGAATAAAAATATAAAACATAGCAGAAAAAATCTATAACAAATAGCCCATTCAGAAAAAATCCTGCCCACATAAAAACTTTTCTTTCCTCCCTTTAAAGTCATTCTATATTACAGCAATAAATTGCCAGATATTACAGGTAACATCTTTACATAATGTAAAGTGAGGCAGAAATTATATTGCAGAAAGGTTGACGTCAATGCTCAAACAAAATTTTTCATATAAAAACAGTTCAGTAAATTTCTTTTGTTTTCTTGTGTGATGACAGTGGCTCTTTTCCATTTTGTATTTCTATGGATTCTTTGTATCTGGTATAGTTTAAAGTGTTTCTTCAGTGACCATTTTCTTTTCAAAAGAAGTGATACGCTGTATAAATATTGTTGGCAAAGTTCAATAATTACTTGCCAGGTTTCGCAAATATTGCAATCAATATTTTGAAATATTATTAGCAGTAATACATTGCTGTAATATAAAAGCAATCTTTATGAATCCTTGGAAGATCTAGTAACTTCCAAGTATAAAACAGAAACTGCACCTCTTCTGTGATTTTTACAATATTAAACAGCACATTCATAAACAAACAAAAGATAGCAAAACAAAATTCCACCAATATCTTTTTTTTCCCACTCCAATTTGAGCTAAATCCATTTTGGGATTATGTATGTAACAAGTTTTATTTCTTTACAGATCTACAATTTTGTTTTACATGAAAATCTGTTCAATTTAACATTTCCAGGAAATTACATTAAAACACAATAACACTAAAGATAGAAACAGATTCTTTAATTAACATGTAGTGGATTAACATCAAGAGAACAGCTTTGTCAACCCATTTACAAAAGAGCAACATCCCTTAACAGAAGTACCAGCACTATCATGCAATCACAAGACTATATTTGTACATACTGTATCAACAGTATACACATTTGTGGGTACAGACAGATAATGTAACTTTGGGTATGGTTACAAATTTTCTACATACTGATGCAATGTGTGTATATGTATGTGTATGGTATTTTTACACACACTTCAGTTTACCAGCAAACCATACTTTAAGAGTCTGCACCTATACCCATATTTACTCACCAATATTCATGTTCATTTTCATTCTAATCATAAATATTGTTGTGCAACATATATGTTTTTATACCCAATACTATACACATACCATTACCCATAATGCAGTACCCACACCCGAAGTTAGATGTATCAATACCCACAAAAGTGTTTACCTACCCATGATCAGTACTGTATATATCCTATGAGTTAGGCTATGGAAGCTATAGTCTGGTTCATAAAATACAATGACGAATAGCTGCTTATCTTCAGTTTCCTTATACACTTTTACATATGTAATAGGACAACAACATTCTTATTTTTACCTGTTTTACAAGAAATAGGTTTATTTAATAAAATATATTTTTGAGTTTTATTTTCATGACATCATACTTTGATTAATTGATTGGGCTTTGGTTAGCATATCTAAGGCTTGTTTTAATTTACCTTCAATTTTGACTTTAACACATTCCCTAACAGTGTCTTCATAAAAATGAAATGATAAACACTCCAACAAAGGAGCTCTCATCGATTCATACGTTTGAATGGCCTGATTCAAAAGTGAGAAGACATATTCCAAATGACCTAAATTCACTTCCTTCAAAACATCTGTATGCCAAAGATCCATCCATCCTTCCATCCTCTCTGCACTTGCAGCTAGTTGACGTTTCGCAGTCTCTAAATGTGACATGTATAGAATTATTTCTGAACCAGGAAAATTTCCACAAGCTACATCATAAACTGTCCCTATTCCAACAGGAAAGAGATTTAAATAACCGATTTGTCTTGACACATCTTCGTGAATTTGTTTCGTAAATGCTTTTTCTTTAAAAACTTGTAAACACAATGCTAAACATGGCAAAGCTACGGGAAGTAATTCACATAATGTAGCAAGATGATCATACCGCGACCATCCGGTAATAGCTAATCCTTGAATTTTATTTCTAACTTCATCATCTAAATTTTCAATTAATTTTATCCATGACAGGTGGTTATTTATGTGATGTTGTACTGGGACCAGGTCATTAGTTGGTCCTGCAGATCCTTTAAAAGAACTGGCAATCCATATTTCATCAAAGACATCCCCATATCGTTTCCACATCCCATTTGGAAAAATCCCTGTTAATTCGTCAACATAAGACCATACAACAGGAATTATTGATGGTCCTAAAGACTCTAAGGCCGGTACAGGAAATTCACGGAACATATCATCCCAAAGAAGTATCTTTAATGTTGGATATTTTGTGTTAATCAATTTTATAAGTGGCATCATATGGCTTAAAAATAATTGTGTGTATGTTTGTTGTGTTCCAACACATTGTTTACATAAACCAATACAAAACACTTCATCACCACCAATATGCAGATACTCCAAGTCAGCATGTTCTTGAATGTATTGATCAAGAATCCCTTCAATTAATGGCAGTGACTCCTTATGTGTTGGACAAAGTGACATTGGATTCATACTAGCTTCGCGTAAATGCTGGTACTCCTTCTTCTTTAATATGAACTCGACATGCCCGAATGATTGCAGTAAAGGAATATACTTCATTCCTTCTGCTTTCGCAACATCTTGCAGTGACCGCAGATCATCAGTTGAGTATGCATATCGTTTTGAGAGCATTGCTAAGTTGTTCTTGTATGGGAACATATCTTCATACTCTACTAACAAGCCAGTTGCACCCCACTGCCTGAGTAAAGGTATCAATTTTAGAAGGTAGCTAATCTTTGGAGGAGCACCTTTAAGATCAAGGTGCACAAGACGGTTTGGGACAAAGTCTTCACTTTTAGCATCCATATTTTCAGCATCCATTTTTATGGTTATCTGAAAAACAAACTTTTAAAGAAAAACAAACTATTAAAATACGCAAATAATAACCAAGGAAATAAAATAAGTAGAACAATTAGCTATTATAATTATGCAAATATATACTAACAAATGTTCACAATTCATAGCCATCAGAGGAGAAGAAAGAAAATGCCGATGTATATATACATACTGTATTTGAACTTCACAGCATGGGTTTTCTTCAAAAAGAACATAGACTTTGGTAAGGAAACTGACGGACATTTACTTTTATGCATTAGTGATGTTAACCGATGCTGTTTATTTATATTGCTTAGTTTACTTAAAATTTACTTAGCTTAGAGATTAGCTAGCATTGCTTTGTTTCATCGATTAACATTGCTCAATAAACACATTTCTGAGCATCATTTTTTACCAATTATACACGGGCAAGAAATTATTATTTGATCATATACAAGTTATAAACCGATGTAAGGTATTCATCTTGATTAAAGATTGCCAAAATCACTCTTTTACTGAGGATCCTTTATGTACATAAATAAGGATTTCCAATTATATACCAACATCCCTGCTTTTGAACATAAATAAATTATTTGAAAAATCTATATTTTCCTACAGTGTAATAATTCTTAAAAAAAACAAATTTTATTTATGTACATGCATATGAACTACAATTCAGACTTCATGAAAACATTCCACAAATCATGGTCTGTTCAGTAATTACTACAAAAATACAAGACCCTTGATGGAATTTGAAATAAATTTGTTTGTAGAATATTTATTGACTTACAAAAAACATTTGATACTGTTGATTATAGTCATAAACAAACAACTGGCTTTTAAAATCCATACCAAACAAATAGGAAAAAAATTGTATCAAAAAATGGTTTTGCCTCAGATATAAAAAAATATAAATGTTGGAGTACCACAAGGGTCAGTTTTAAGACCTTTGCTATTTTTTTATTTATAAACTCATTTGCTGTTGCAATGTTCATGAATACTCTTCAAATAATATTTTAGGTAAAAAGGGTGCTCTCCAGGGCAGCATTTAATTGATTACTGAATAAAATAAGCTGAATTCAAAAGGAACCACAAAAAAAATATTAAAAGAACTGTTCACAAAACACCATTGTTAACATGTTGTTACAAAAACAAAAGAAGATTGAGCTTTGAACCCAATAACACTATTGTGAGTAAATATAAACTTGTAATTGTTTTTGGGCATGACAGAATAACTAATCAGGCCCTAATCTAGCCCACAAAAGGATAAGGCCTTTTTCCCTTTTAATTTCTAAGGAACAGTTCCCTTTTTTCAAAAATGTTTAAATTTGATGCATATTTTCAGGAAATATGAACACAAAAGTATCCATTCGTGTTAAGAAAACCAGAAAATGCGTTTTCCAAGCAACTTACAAAGCAATTTATAGGACAAAAAATTCCTTGGGCCTTTGTGTCCCATCAAGGGGGTCTCAGGGAGTCATTAATCAATAGGCATCAGTCAATTATTTCTCTCTAAATATTCAGCTGAAAAAACCTACTAATCTCAAACTATAGCCATTTTTTCTTCATGCCTCTTATGGATGACAAAACATTGATGAAAGTATCAACATAAGAATAGCTACAAAATAAATCACTCAAGCTTATGAATTTAAGTGATTATCAATGCATAAAAAACAATTTATCCTTCAATTTTCTGACCATATAGAAACTCTAAATAACTGCCTCTTCATTTTATATTAAATCCTTTTTTAATAAAATTACAAAATTCATTCAGATAATACACATTATTTCAAAAACCAGGCTCTTTACATTTGCCTCATGTCAATTCATCAACATATGGTCTGAGTTCTATAAAATATAAATCAATACAACCTTTGGAACTTCTTTGTTCACAAATTCTTCAACAAAAAACTCAAAAAATAAGTACAAGATAATGAATTATAAAAACATTAACTCCTACAAGATTATTCAAAATAGTCAGGGCGCAAAATAATGCTGTACGTCGTGCGTACGTCCGTACGCAAAATAAGAGTTTATTTGCACTTTGTACAAGTAATTTTTGTAGGACACACGCTAACGTAACACAAATTGGAATTATGTTGTACACCAAGTGCAATGACTTTGCCACTCACAGCACAGCGTACTTATATCCGTCGATGTACACTGCTTTTTTGTCATAAAAAAGTTCAATGTTTTTTTATCAATTGTTACTTTTTAAATTGATTTTTGCATCTTATATTTCTTCAGCATCTATCTTGTAACAGGTCATGCACATGCGTTGTAAAATAAAGTTGAAGTTTTATAACAACAACACAACGTAATAACGTAAACTATATATATATATATCCTTGATTTGTTGAATAGTCTAGGTTTGTTTGAAACGTTTTTAGGAAATCATAACAGTGGAAATCAGCCTTATGCTTTTTTTAACACCACTAATTGAAAAATAATAATAATAGAAAGCATGCCAGCTGGTAATGGTGTCGTAATGAAATAATAAAACTCATCTTTGCAACTTCGCTTTGTCGTCAAACACAATTAACAACAAATTTTGAGAGACAGAAGTGAATGATAAATGTCGTAGAACGTTGTTTAATCTAGGCTTTAGAGCCTTGAAAATTGGACGGGGTCGTAGATTGTCATTAATCTACGTTTTAGAAGCTTAGATATCGAACTAACGGTCGTAGATCGTTGCTTAATCTAGGTTTTAGAGCCTTGAAAATTGGACAGGGTGTCTTAGATCGTCGTTTAATCAACGTTTTAGAGGCTTATCGAACTAGCGGACATAGAACATTGTTTAATATAGGTTTTAGAGGCTTAAAAATGGAACACGCGACTGGAAAGCTGTGACATTTTATGGCCGTTACTATGATTTTCTAACTTAAAAAGGTTGTCAAGAGTGATATTTTACGGCCACTAGGTTCATGGGTGCAGGTGCTTGACGTCTAGACACCTGTTTATTCTTATAAATATAAGAATGTAGATCATGGAATTTGAACATTTAAAGGGAAAAAAGGAAGAATACTGAAGAATTCGGTCTATTTAAACAAAATACCCTTTTATATATTTCAATGGCTTTTCTTTTACAAGTTGG
>JANTOQ010089379.1:0-15894 GCA_027564595.1 Bythotiara depressa | reverse complement strand
TTTCTTATATATTATTAGTTATTTCAACGATGGTAAGTTTCTTATATATTATTAGTTATTTCAACGATGGTAAGTTTCTTATATATTATTAGTTATTTCAACGATGGTAAGTTTAAAATTGGTAACATTTGGTTAAAATGTTTAAAAGAATATTCTTAAATGAAAGAAGTGTTTAAAGAATACCATGCAAAATAATCTGCTGAATTAAAAAACTGGGTTTCTCCCAGTTAATCAATAAGATCTTCTCAAAGCAAGGATTTCGTAGCCAACTAGCCAGTGAGTCAGTGAGACAACAGCAGAAACCAAGCAACTCACTCAGGTGAGATTGAATAAAAGTACAGTAATTTTCAACAGTTATGTCTTTTGCAGTGTTAGTGAATAACACAAAATATAACCAAACTTAATAGAACATACAAATATATTAACACTAGCTTTTCAGAAAGACATGTAAAATTCATATGAAACGCTGTGTTTCTATTTCGCTTCACATATATGTATGGTATACCAATTTTAGCTTCATACTAAGAAGACAGCATATATTTCTCTGTCATTCAATAGAACCTTTACAATAATTTCAATCACTTGAATTACTCACTGAAACTATAATTTTTTCATATTGTCTACACTAATAAATTCGTTAACAAAATTATTTTACTACGAATGATTGTTATAGTGGTTGAGAGGTATGAAAACTAAAGAAAACAGAATTTGAATATTTAATGCAAAAAAGGATTAGTAATAGTACTGTAGTTGTATGTAAACAATGATTTCCAATTTCTGAGAATATGTTTAGTCAAAACCAATTATAAGTCTCAAATTACTTTTAAAACCTTGTACTAAAGAAATTATTTGATTATTAAAATTATATAAATGAAGCACTTATACCTTCAGCCGGCTGAACACTCCATTTATTTGGTTTGCAAAGCCATACTTATAACCAGATATTTCATCAGAAAGCTAAAAAACAATATAAATATATCAAATCAATTTAGAACAAATTTTAAAATGACTTTTTTATTGATAAAAATAATGGGCTTTTATTTCTGTAAGAAATAATTGGAAACAAAACTGTGTGGACTGATTTTGAAAGTTTTGTTGGTTTATTTTTTGGACTATATTTGTAGATACTAAACAATTAAATAGACAACAAATGACTTAAACCTGGTTAATGTTCAAGAGGACTTTTGTGAAGATTAATCCAAAGCAAAAGTCATAAAGCAAAGGTCATATTGTAATAGTGATTCAAGGAAGTTAGTCCCTTGAAGTTGTAGTAATAATAAAGTATAGTAAAATAATAAATATATAATACAAGTAAAAAAGTATAATTCCTCCTCCAAATATATGATAAGTAATGGAACTAAATCCAAATGAACTATCAAATCAGCTGACGTCTAGCCATAGGGTAGGACAAAAAAGTTACTTGAAAAATATATACAGTAGAATAAACAAGAAGAGGCGTGTGCTTGAACATTGGTTGTTATCAACAAGCAGATCTAACTTCATGTTTACAAGTTCATACATGCTTCCTATAAACGTATTTAATTATTAAATGTTTATATACTCTTCTAACATTTATTATGTAAAGATAACTTGATTTCTGTTAAAAAAATTAATAAATGTCAAGAGTATATAAACATTTAATAACTAAATACTTTTACAGGAAACACGTATGAATGTAAATAAAGCCCCTTATGATATGTGGTCGATAATTACATTATGATTGCAATACGTTAATTATGCATGTTACTTCAAAAAAAAGGTTTCCCATGAGGACCTCTTGTAATATCAAATATTAATAGTTAAAAACTAATTTGAATTGGGTTATACTGAGGACATGACACTTTGTGTATATATGCAACAACTTGTAATGTCTTAAAGCTTTATAATATTATCATTTGTTATTTGAATTTGCAATTAAAGATAACGTTAGGGTGGAGGTCTGAAGACACTAAAATGAGTTCATGAAAACTAAATTTACCTACTTCTTCACCTCTTTCCAGACACATAAAGATTTGCTTTCAATACGGAGAACTATATGCAACAAATTATCAAAACATTTAGGAAATGCTCCTTTAATATGGAAGAAATCTGAAGTTATGCATAAAGTTAGCTAACCTTAGACTCATAAACTTCTTGTTCTATTTCCCAGCACATGTCCTCTTCTTCATCATCATCACTACAACCACCAGAAGCTAAAGAAACTAATATCAGCAACACTCCTATACTATTTTTATAAAATACACTTTTCTGTCAACCTTACAATGTGCACTATAATTCACACCAAATTGTCTAAAAACAAATAATTTTTCTAAAGCTTATAATATTTAATTACTTTTAGGGATATAATTTAAGCAGGTCAATAAAATACATTCTCCACAAAAACAAACCTATGTGCTATATTAATTATGTCCTTAAACTTGTGCACATCTTTGACATTCCCTAAAAAATTAAAGGGTGTGAAATGACAAGTCTTAATAATTATTTTTAAACATGTAGTATTTCATTTAGTTTTCAATAACTACAATATCAAGTATTTTATATAGAAAAGCAACTTGTTAAAACAACAACTAAGAAAATGTATAACAACAAGCTATTGCCCCAATAGGCATTAATCCTGTCAGCATTAAAGAGCACTGAAGAATCACAAATAATATAAATATATTTCAGTCAGTACTCTATGGGGACATGTCAGCAGCAGCTATTGCTAGTATATTTGTAGAGTTGTACCAATACACTAAATGCAGCAACACAAAGAAGACTAATTCCTTAGGTCTATTTCATTCAACATTCATTCAACAATCTGTTGTTTCGTTATCAAGTGAAACAGCACAGAGCTAGCTCCAATCAATCAAAAAAAAATTACTGGAAGCACAAGTAAAAAATATTGATGATTAGGTATTTTCCACATTTGGATATTGCCTTGCTCAGTCAAGCTTTTAGTTATAGTATCAAAACCATTCATTGGAAAAATTGAGACAAGTTAGTACAGCAAAAACAGACAATGTTGCTCACTTAGAGGAATCACACTGTGTAATCTACCTCAAGTAGTACGATTACTCTGTACTAGCTCTGAGTTTGTTCTAAGTGTTAATAAAACAGAAATTTCAGTTCTTAGATTGATTAGAGTTATACCTGAGAATGATGAAAGTAATATACCTCAAAAGTTATTTGAATGAATGTGTACCAAACACATCATCGTCTGTTTGTAAAGAGAGTCAATGTTTCTAGGTACATAAAACAGAACAAAATTTCTTTCATTCCAATCATGTTTATATAATAATCATAATTTCTAGAATAAGAAGACTCTTAAAATTTAATCTTGCTAAAGTTATACATTCCCACTCACAGAAATCTTCTCTAGGTTATGTGTAGTATGATTTTTACTAAAGTACATATACTTTAAAATATTAGAAACAATTATAGTTTTATAGTTCACAATTTAATTAGTCCTGAATGGTAAAATACTTAATAGACCCTGAATATCATGGAAAAGACAAGGTAATCAATGCATGGAAAGCAGCTGATCAAACGCTTGGTCTTGTTTTAGATCTACATCCACGTAGCATTAAAAATAATAAAGTTAAAATATGTTTCTCTTGTGCCACCTTTACACAACTACAACTCTTGATGAAAGTAGTTTTGATTTGGCGATGAGTCAATATGTTATAGTGGGAACACATGGGACCAGAAGTAAAGTGATGTACAAGGCAATAATTTTCATGACCAGAAAGGTGATGAAAAAGGCGATGAGCTTATCATACCGTGGGAACTAGGCTCGAATACTTATTTTGACTCTGTCAGATACAGCAGCTCATTGCCATCTATGTTGAAGTGAAGAGCACCTCGTGTATATTATATTCACATTAAAGAAATAATGACTTCCTTACTGGTAGAATTGCAAAATTGTAGGAAATACATTGGAAATACAATATTTACTTCATACAATTTGAAATTCTACCAGCACTGGACAAGAACCAAGATTGTTAAAAATAGATAGGATTATGTGATAAGTAGTTGTTGAATACCTTGCTCTCCTTGTGCTCTATCACTTCCTGCAGGACCTAAAACATTTTTAACAAGCATTTTAACACAAAAGCAATATATGGAATTATACAAAATCAGTCACCCAAGCTCAAAATATTATTTGAAAATTACTTGCTGTCTATTATAGATCCTACAATAAATATTTATAATTTGACACTTTCTTTGAACAATATTCATGAATGGAAAGTCTTAAAGAGGAAATAAAAAATGGAACAGTTTTAACTAAAATTTCTTCACCAGAAAAAAGTGTTAATATCAACCACAGTTGTTAAATTTCTTTCTGTGGAAATCTAGCTTAAAGTAAATAACATTTTCTGTAAAGACAAATAAGACATGATGACCACATTGTTTTCCTCTTCATTCTAGATTTGTATATGCCATTTTTTGTATCAAGTAAAATCAAGTAATATTCCCCTCACTAACAAAATTTGATTTGAACAAAATTTAGTTCATACAAGTTTACTTTAATATAATTTGTTTTAACATGGGTGTTCATGTTAAATGATATTTATGTATTTTCTTATACTTTTCTTGCATTGTGAGCAAAAAAACAAAAAACAATTATTTACAAGTAAAATTATAATGGAAACGATTTATAATAATTAATAGTGTTTCTTAAAGTTAATTAATTTAAAATTCTAGGACATATTGACAAAATATCATAAATCAAGTAATATTTCCCTCACCGCCAAAAGTTGATCCAAGCAAATTTTAGTTCATATGATTTACTTTAATTTAATACTTGTCTTCTTAACATATTTAACAATATTTATACATTTTCATATAATTTCCTTGCATTGTGAGAAAAAATATGAACACAAAAAATTTGCAAGTAAAATTATAACGATAATGATAATAGCATTTAATTAATTTAATTTAAAATTCTAGGAGATATTAACTAAAGAAAAGAAAATTTATATTTTGTTTAAGGAGATGATGTGGTTTACAAAACTAAAAGTTTATTTCATTGAATATTTACAGTTAGCCTTACATAATCCTGAAACAAATAGATAAATAAATGTAAATAAACAGAAAGTGTGTGATCTACACCGTTAGGCAAATTATGTTAGTGTGAACATCATTAAACATTTCTTTCTTGTTGAATTACATTTCTGGTCTAAATTAATCTATTATAAAATCGAATTGACCTATATCACTCTTTAGGTACTTCTTTTGACATTAAAAAAAGTTTTAATTGTTAATGAAATATTTTCACAACAGTTTCTATGAAAGAATATGTATATCTTACCATCTGTTAATTTTTGTGATGCTTCCTGATTGGTCGACTCTTGAGGCACCACCTCAATAAAAGGTTTTGATGTAGCTTTCTTTTTTGTTGCTAGTAATGTTGTCAACATGTCCAAATTAGGGAATACCTCACCAGGTATCTTCTTAGGGATGTGGATAGTAAAGAAACCTGGGAAACAAAGACTAATATTTTCATTATGACCAAGGATATTACTTATTTAACCCTTTAATGCGTAGCCCCCTGCAAAGGTATAAAATCATTTGTCATTTCTTTGCTAATTTGCTTTTTCTAGGGGTTAATTAGTGGAAATATAATGTAAAATATATTTGGTAAAAGCTGAGAAGACCCCGTGATTCCTCATAAAATGATAAAGGTTTCGCCAATGTGAAGTTTAATACAACCAGGAGGTACGCGGATGCATTAAAAGGTCAAGTTATAAATACACATTAATACGGGCAAGTTAACTTAGCCATCTATTGAATTATAGTTAGAATTCATTTCTGGAATATCTCTATTGCCTTGGGTCCAAAGAGAGCACTTTTTAGGGCTGATATAATCCACAAGTAATCTCAACATAGAATTATATATATTCCGGATCATCGGAATAAAGGATAAGATAAACACATTAAAGTATCTAAAAAATCTTGTGGTTTTTTAAGATCTAAATTCTCCCAAGATAGGATTATATTTTCTACACCCACCATGATTCCATTGAACTTCACTACTCACTTTGATATACTCATAGTAGGTATGCATTGTTATATATTCATAAGTTCCCATGATACCTAGCAGTAGAGATATAGAAAAATGCTCATATGCTGATATGACTCAAGTATTTAGAAGACTATGCTCTCATATACTGCCCATGACTCAAGTATTTTATTTTACTCTTGGCGCAGCTCATGATTCATAGGCATTCTATTGGTACCAGTCCTCCTTGTGTATACAACAGACAAAATATGGCTCTCATTCTTTCCACCAGGGTGGTGCCTTGTCAGTCGTGGAAGCTGGGATACCACTTGACATGATCTCTCTTCTGGGTGACTGCAAGTCTGATGCAATATACTTATTTAAACAAGTCTTTGTTGTAAATTATTCTCAACCAGTTGGTATCACATCACACATCTGTATACAAACTGCGTAACCATTGTGGATTTATGGAGTACTCAAGTTAAAGTTTTTAACATTTATGATCTGCACATATATCTTGATGTTTAGAGGTATGCAATTGTTTACGTTTATTAGTCTGTAATTTTTTAGCTATATTTATTGAAAAACTGGTTAGGTATACATGCATTGTTTTTGTTGAGTGTGTTGAGTTTAAGGACACAAAAGACTTCACAAAATTAACAAACCTGCAGATATATCATATTCAGCCTTTTCTCGGCCATCTTCTACAATTTCACATGGAAGATACAACCTAGAAGTAACACAAAAACCAATTCAATACAACGTTAAATAGAAACATACAGATGCGTAACTAGTAAAAACTGGACAGTTAAAAGTAAATGGGGGCTAGTGAGAGAGTATTACAAAAATAGCAAAAAAGATGTAAAAATTTACCTATATATTAAAATACAAGCAACAGACTACAGAAAAAGCTAATGCTGCTCTGAATCCTAAATCACCTTTCCAAGAAACACATGCTTTAGATGAGAATGTTGCTTACTGTACTAAAGAAATAATTTACTACAATAAACAATTTATGTAAAAAATCAATCCAACATTACAGAATTTATAAAATATGAAACAGTAGATGTTAAAATTTTACCATTCAAGGTTAGTGTTAAAAATCTTAAGTTAAGTGACAACTTCTTTATATTCTACACTAATACAATACAACCAACTACAGAAAAATAAACAGTGCTTTACTTTTGTAAACGTTGACACTACTACAACAATAGACAGAATAATTATTTAAGGATTGTTTTATAGATTTTCTGTTGACAGCACTGTCTGTAGTACATAATTAAAAATAACAAAAAAATACATTGTAATACTATTTATATAAGTGCACATGCACCTGGCTGAGGGGATTCCTACCACTGAAACATATTTTGTGATAATATTTGAACTATAGGAGCAAATGGGCTGATATCCTCTGGCCTTTCCCTAAAATTTACTTGGTAACGCAATGAAATTGACAATAGTACATCCAGTAGGTTTAAAAATATATTCTGCTAAGAATATTGTAAAATTGCAAATGAAATTTCACCTAGAATTCATAGATGAAAATTAAATTTCAACTTTATTCAAAGATCTCACATTATGCAATGTACACACTATAACATATAATTTTCCTTGAATTGTACTTTCTTGTGAATAACAACAATCAGGAATTGTTTACAAAAAATCGAAATCATAAAAAGCTTTTATGTGTGCATTACTTTAAAGTTTTTCAGAAATATTTGCTCACTTCCTGCATATTTGTTCTTGGAAAAAGCATGTAAATAACTTTTGCCATGATAGCAACTACCAAATGTTACTGGGTCAATGTGTCATAAAGTTTTTTTAGTATACCATGAAATACAACACATATCATAAAATTTGATGGTTTGACAGGTATATACCTGATTGATGATGTAATCAAAATAGGTTCTACTTGAAAAGATTCATATCGGCATGAACTATCCTGAAAAGTTCTCAAACCCTTTGCATCATAGGATAAACATTACTGCAGCGTGAATTTAAAAGTACACACACTTATGAGAAATCTCCAACATTCTTGAAAACTGATTATGCATACACTTTAAAGAAGGGTATTAGGGTAAGCAGTGAATGTGAATCAAAGTATTGAATCAACCATTTCAGAGATTTTGAAAGTAGTTTAGTTGGTAAATTATAAAGAAATGAAGCCATGGTGGTAAAGAATTAGCAATACTAGTAATATGTTTAATCATGAGCAGATCTGGCAGAACTGGGGATGCAGAGGTCTTAGTCCACCCCCCCCCCCCCATTTTTGTGCTAACTTCTGCACTCAATAACCTGTTGTTTGAGTCTCTTCACAATAGGTCATGTGTGGCATAAGTGATGTCAGTAGTACGATATGCAAAACTTGTACAGTCCTATGCATATGCTTGTAAATCTCTTGGAGCATAAAGCTTGCAAATAAAATGACTTCAAATGTTACAGAAAAATAACAAAATTCTTTAAAAACTCATCATTCCTCAGGAAGTGAGGTACATAGTGCAATGTCAGTGGTACAATTATGTAAACCTCCTGTCTATGCATATGCATAGACTTCAAATGAACTTCAAAAGAACAAAAATCTTTAAAAATTCATCATACCTCAGGAAATAAGGTTTGACATAAAACTTGAACTCATTCCCTTCAATGTAGATTTCAACATCATTTGCCTGTTACAATTGAAAAATAAAATAAATCATAGCCTTATATTATTTATTACATTATTTATCATTATCAGAAACAGGCAGTGATGTAATTTTCCTAAAATAGGTGCTCCCAATTTCCAATAGTTTCTATATTACATGGAATATAGTACACACCAGAACTTCTACAAGTTCTATTTCCCCAAAGAACAGTTCTACAAAACAAAATATTAGTTAAAAGGAACACATCAAAGTTCCAGCCAGCAAAGGACAATGTTGAAGGGACAAACATTTAAAGTAAATATAAACTTCTCCCTAATATTTGCCTAAAGGTTTGAGGTGTAAAATAACTACCATGAAAGAGCACAGGGAAAACATAACAAAAGGTTTCATCAACAGGCAACAGACAACAAATCAATGTTGCAGCATCAAGCAACACTATAAATCTAGCAGACTATGTTTCTCTAGGATGCACATCATTGGCAAGCAATACAATGATTCTTATGACAATTTTCTAAGCTACAGAAAAATTGCTTGAGAACTCCTATTTTTGAAATTAGGCTGGTTGGCTGCTTTTGTATACAGTAGGAGCAGCTAAAAAGAATTAAGTCAATCCAGGTAACCACCTAAGAAAACATATGCAGATACAGATATTCTATATATTCACTAATGACAGATACTTTACGTACAGTATAATTTGTATGGAATGTTAATCTGAGATGTTTTCTGTATACAGGCGACATTACATTTTCATAAGGTTTCATTGTATTCTGTATTAGCAATATAAACATGTAGCCCTTCATATACAGTAGGATTTGTATGAAACATTGACTGGAAGGACTACGAAAAGTGACTCCTTATAAAGAGCTTTCTGTACATTCAGGTGACATTACATTAAATTTTTATCAGGTTTGATTATATTCTATACGTTATTTGGCACAAGGTTATAAATGCTTTATACAATGCAAACAGTATGCTAAAAAATCATTTTTTGTGTGGTTTAATTTGCTACATTGCAGCTACAACACATTATAATAAGGTAAATGTGAAAATAACTCTCTTCCAAATATAAAACAAACATTACAGTGTAACCAAACATAACATTTCTTTCTGATAGACTAGGACAATATAGGGACAAACTTTATTTATAGGTATATTTATAAACAAACAAACAAAGCAAAAACGTTCATTATCATACCTTGATATATTTAGCTTTGATGATCAATATCAGATATCCATGGTTTTGTTCTAAATCAAATGCTGGTGTGATCATTGTATCCTTTTGATTAATTTCTATCAGATACTGTTGTATGAAGTAAGTAAGTATTTATTTACCATCAGCAAGTTAAAATTACAATCAGTACAAAGATAAAAACAAGTAAAAATAAATAAATAAATAACATAACATATAAATAACAACTAGAAAAGGAGTATGGCTGTTGGTCAGGATAACACAAGAAAGGGTTGAAGGCCTTATTTCCATAGTGGTCCATAAGGCAGAGGATTGTAAAAATGTTTTATGTATGATAGCACTTACAAAGAAATATTTTTCCAACATGTCATCAAGTATAGATGTTGTCTTCTTTTAACTGAGAAAATACTCTTTTAGCTTGTGTTTAAAGACATTGACACTTTCAGACGTTTTATGTCATTGAGAAGTTTGTTCCACAGAGAGGGCCCCAAGTAAAAGACAAACATCTTTGTCCCTGATTGGTTCTTCTACTAGGTTGTAGGAGCTTAAGTAGAGAAAAGCGAGTTTTAGTGCTTCCTTTTACAGCAGGGACAAAGATTTCTGACATGTATGTCGGACACTTATCATTAAAGAATTTGTAAACTTGTGAGCAAACACATTGGTTAAATCTATCTTTTACTGGTAGCCAATTAATCAACTCAAATTCAGAATATCCAATGTGTGCCCTGCAATCTTTTTGGAGACAAAATCTTATACATTTGTTTTGAATAATTTGGATCTTTTTCTTGAAACCTTGATTTAAATTTGCATACCATGCACAAGATGCATAGTCGATGTGTGGCTGAATAAGTGAATTGCATAAAAATCGACACAGAAAAGCTGTTAAAAATTTGTTCTTACTGTACAGAAACTTAAGTTTGTTATTAATCTTATTAATTATATGAAGAGCCATTGACTCTCCAGAAAGACTTTGATCAAGTATACACCCTAGGTATTTCACATCTGAGTGTTACTTGATTTGAATGTTGTGATACTTAATATTAAGTGATTCAACTTATTTAGCTTTACTTTTTGGAACAAAAAGAATGGATTGTGTTTTCTCATCACCAATGTGGATACTTAACTTATTATCAACAAACCAATCACAAATATTGCGAAAATCTCTATTTAATATCTTTTTATCTCACTCACATCTTTATGCTGAAAAAGAAGACAAGAATCATCTGCATATAGTAACAGTTCGCAGGCAACAGCTTGTTCCATAATATTGATATATAGAAGAAATAATAGAGGACCCAAGACAGATCCTTGTAGATCAATGTTACCAGGACTAGAAAGAACTTTGTCAACAGCAACACAAAGTGTCTGGTTAGTTAAATAGGATTTGAACCACAGAACCACTTCGTTAGAAAACCCTAGAGTTGCCAATTTATCTATAAGTATTGACTGATTGATTATATCAATCAAAAGGTCGATTAAGATCATTCCAGTTAATTTGCCGCAATCAAACCCGTTGGTAATTTTGTCATTCAAATAGGAAAGACAGAAGTCTGTTGAATGATTTGTCCAAAAGCCTAATTGAAAACAATATAATATCTTAAAATTGTTGCGTCTGGTCATGAATTATTCTCTCAATAATCTTAGACAAGTTTTGATTTGGCTACCTTACATTCGTTTGGAAAAGACAAGAGTGAGACAGAAAGGTTACAGAGCTGGGTGATTGGTGTGCAGAGTACTTCAGCGCCATCTTAAGGAAAATTCCTGATATATTATCAATCCCCGGAGATTTTGATTGATTCAATGTACTAAGAACAGGATTAGTGCAAACATTTTACATGGCTAGCTAGCCTTCATAATTTCAAGGCATTATAACCTCCATTTGTTTCCATAAGCAGCAGCGAATGAAGTCCTGATAATAAGTAAAATTCTCACCCAAGCAATGGACATTTCAAATTAGCTCTGCAAGGGAAGTAGGAACTTTCGCTCAACCAGACAACACTGAAATAAAACTTACTTCCACATGCTGGGAGGAACCACAACAGTTTCATAATTTTTAATTAGCTAGATTGCAGAGGTACACTACTACATCTGCCTAAATAGACTAAAATCAGAATTTCCTCATGGTGTTTATATAAAAGATTTTCTAGTGTGGGTGCTTAAATATGTATATGTAAAACTCCCACTCCAGCTACAGATGTTTCAAATTAGCTCTGCAACTCAACCAGAAAAAATGAAATTGCCCTCCTGGATAGAACTGCAACTCTTTGACAATTTTTAATTAGCTAGATTATAGAGGTACGCACGTAAATACATCAGCCTACATAGACTGCAATTAGAATTTCCTCTTTTAAACTACCTTGGTGTTTATATAAAAAATTCAAACTCTAGAGGGGGTACATAAAAGAAGAGGGGAATTTATTTTAAGAGAAGCAGATATGCATCAATCACACACATCTAGTTCCACCACATTGCCAAATTTTAAATGCTAATTTTTAATTGATGTTTTCTTCCATGACTATTTACTATTCATTCCTACTGATCATTATAATAATTTTCTTCTTGCTAACTACTTTTAATTAATGCCTCTTTAAGAAGCGTGTTTATTTTATCAGATACAGAGCATTTAGTTGGTCCTAAAAAGAAGCATTCATTAGAATGGGGATTTGTATAAAGGAGGAATTTTAAATGTTATAACATCACCATACATTGAAACATAATATTGTGATTTATTAATTCATACATGTGTAATAAAAATAAAAGTATGTATTATTATTATTCAAAGCAAAATGTTTTACCCTAACATGAATTTCTATTTATAAAAATATGAGGTCCAAATTACAGGAAATAAGATCCAATATATTTTCCTATTTTTATCAACTATAAATATATGTATTTTGGATCAGTATATGCAGGGTAATATGATTAAATATTGGTGGATGCACGAGAAGATAAAAACATATTCAAAGAAGAATTCATTTAAGGGACACTATTGTAGATCATGTTTTAAAATCTTTCTTCGATGGAAAACCTCCAAGGTGTTAGCCAGACATTAAAATGTTACCGCATTTTTATTGAATTGGGAAAGTTTTCTAAAGAAATGTTGCTCATCATTGTTGGGCAACAAAGAAACTTTTTCTTTCTAGATCACCTAAAACAGCCATAAACTGCATTGTTTTGACCTATGGTTGCTTTTCCTTGGTCATTTACTTCTGTTGCATAGAGGACGTGCTTGGCATCTAGACAACCTGTTTATTTGTATAAGAATGTAGTTTGTGGAATTATATAATTCGCAAGCTGATATTTCTTTGTATAAAGGAGATGTTTCTCTGAAATGCTATTTTTTATTATTCAGACAAATCAGGGCTGCCGAACCCACGGGGGCCACGGGGGCACAGGCCCCCGTTTTCAATTATGGAAAATTGTGCCCTTTTAATTAAAAAAATGGAATTTCTCATTTACACTTTCCTAATTCACTTTATCTTCAGATATAATAAAGAATGACAACAAAACGGCTTCAATTGATCTTTATTGTAGAGTGTTTTAGGCTTTTTTAATGTATATTTTGGATTTATAACAATCTCATTTTAACCATGTATTTACTACTGAAAAAAATGTGTTTGATCACTGATGAAATTAAAGTTGATTGGTTTGCAGTATATATGCCCTTTTTATTAAGCTGAGACATCAATAGGGAATACCATGTTATATATGGTGCCATAAGGCTAGCTAATATCCTGACCTCCATGCCTGTGAAGATAAGAAAATAATTATTTGTCTTTTTACAACAAGGGTGGTCCCAAATAGTTGCTTTTTGTCTGGTTTAACATATAACATTCAGTTAAAACATTAGCTAGAATCACATTTTCTTTCATGTTTTTTTCGTGTAGTTCAGTGGAATGGATCACAAAAATAGCAGAATAATTCATAACATGACCAGGTTTTTGGTAGCCGGGAATCTGATTACTTAAATACTTTCGTTAATTTTATATGACCTTTAATAAGATCGTATTTATAAAAGAACATAATATTAACTGGTGTCTTCCATTAATTAATAAGGTAATTAACAGCTTTTGTTATTCCAATCCAATACTAATGATTCCAAACATAGAGTTCAAACAGTCCTAATGACAATACTACTAATATTTCAAACATTTGCTGGTCCAAACCCGAAGACAATTTGGGTATTTGAAATTTTGCAGAATGTTAATTAAAGAGGTTAATGATGTATCTTGTTAAAATAATCTATTTGATGGATGAAGTCTAATTTACAATCGTAGGCCATGGATAATTGATTTTTTTAAAGTTAAAGAAATTTAGTTTAGTTTAGAAATGTCGCTCTTAAGGATACACATTACCTTCAGTATAGGGTTGATGAAAATCAATAATATATTTTCATATATGCATTTTCAGGTCATAAAAGTATATATTGTTGAAAAGCTTAATAAATAGCCTATCCAACTGTCATAATATTGTTAATTAATATTTTAGTTAAAAGAAGAAACAAATGTTCGAGCACTCTTTTGACTATCAATATTCGAAGAGTGAAAAGGTACAATGGACTTGTGTTTTCTAGTTGAAAATTATATCATCGGAAAGCTGATGTTCTGAACTCCAAAACCGTATCTCAGGTGTTTTTTATTTTGGGTTAGTGGCGAGAAAATCAAGAAAATGTGTTACTTACAGATAAAAAATGTTTGAAAAATTTCCTCACCCATCTCTATTCATTTATATTTTGCAATCAAAACAATTTAAAGAAAAAATGAGACACTGTGTTGTAGAACAAAGATAACTGATTCTTATTATGTCAAAGGCAACTTTTAAACAGTTTTCCCTTGTATCTTTTCACTCCTCAAAGTAGGGAATAGCATGTAAAAACGTTTCTGAGAAACAGTGTTTTAAAGTTTATTATTAATCTGAAAACAAAGAAGCTGATTATGTTTCATAAGGCATGTTTGTTTACTTTTCATTTTGTAAAGTCAATAAGTTGTAATTTCTTACAAAATAACAAAGAAAAGGAAGGAAAAAATGTTCGTTACCATTAGTAACAGTTAGTACAAACATTAGAATGATTAATCTCTCTTTGCTAACATTTATTTTTAAAAGTACTCTTTATTTATTTGGGGCTTTTCTTGCGAAAAATTTATGTTTGTAAGTTAAAATAAATATTCTTCACAAGATAAGCTTTTAAATGATATAAAATTTTCATTTTGGCAAATATATCCATTTAAAAGTTATGTGTATCCTTAATCAATTAAATTTAAAACACAAGAAAGATCCTTCAAGAAAGGTCAAAGGTAATGTTTGATTGATAAGAAACATTTATGTTAAAAATCTGAAACTATAACTCTATTGAAGGTTTTTCTTCATTTGTTAATGATAAGATAGATGACTTTTAAGAGTGCAAAGTTTGTTAGTCAAAAACTAAATGTTAAATGAACATTTTGTTTTGTGTTTTTAAGTTTGCAATGTAAATAAGATTTTTGAAAATGAAGATTTTTAAAATGTAAAAATATGGTTTTACTGCAACTTTATGCACCGTGAGTGAATGAAGATTTCTTACATTTCTTACATATCGTGGTTTTTCTGTGCCAAAAATGTTACATACAAATACAAATACAAAAATCACATAATATATTGCATACAATTCAAATAAAAAGATATTGCATTTAAAAATAACATATAAGTAAATAATAAAGTTACAGTATGTGTAAATAGAAAATAAATTGTCGTAAACATAAAAAGAAGGGCTATAATTAAAAATAAATAGACTCTCATATGAGCTGTATACTCATATATGAGCTGTTTTAAAAACTAGCTCAATTAAATACCTGCATGTTATCTATACTTATCTATCTACAGTACTAGACATGTATCGATTCTTACAGAGAACACAAATATTTGCACAAACTTTAAAATTATAGAAATTCATACAAAGTATATAAAATAATCAAAGTGTAAATCATCATTACAATACAATACAAATATGAAATCAGAAATCAATCATTTGACATTGGTTATTGGTCAAAAATATGTCAAGGAGAAGTGGAAGCTAACTTGGTGTACTGTTTATCTGAAATACA
>JANTOQ010089268.1:4936-16685 GCA_027564595.1 Bythotiara depressa | reverse complement strand
GTCTGTCTGTCTGTCTGTCTGTCTGTCTGTCTGTCTGTCTGTCTGTCTGTCTGTCTGTCTGTCTGTCTGTCTGTCTGAAAATCAGGTTCATGCTTCTGGTACTCTGGTAAGTATTGGAGGTATGTTTGCAGATGTTAATTATAAGAGGGATTTCTTCATATTGTTTACCAATTGTTTTTATTCTGTTTAAGCCGCATTTACTCAATACCTTGTTCATCGTTTGACGCGCGCGCATGGCAACAACTGAAGCTATAAATCACGTATTCAAACTAATTATTTGCAAGTGATTTTTTACTTTGTGGTTTTGTCAAAATAGTTTATTATTATAAAAAAAAAATATCCGTCTTGTTTTCACTGGTTGCCGGTACTTTTAGATTATGATAAGAGTAGTCTATAAAAAACATTTTCTATAGACTATGGATAGACTGAATAATTTAAAAATAGTTCATTCATTTGATTAAAAAAATTCCAGCTGGTGTTTTACATACCTGTCAGGTTATTTTAAATTTCTCAGAAAAGAGAAAAACCAAATGACTAAAGGATGAAAATTCAACTCTTTAACTCCAACATCTTATTAAGCTAGGGAAAGCGCAGTAACGGCCATAAAATCTCACCGTGACAACTTTTCTAAACTAGGTGATTTTTGTAGCGACGTTAAAACTTTTAAAAATACTTATTACAGTGAAGTTTATTAGTAATTAATTCAAAACAGTCTGGGAATGAAGTTGTTAAAATCATTAACTTCTGGTTATTAACTTCTGTTTTTCTTCTTCTTAGCAAGGCAAGAACAAAGTTTTGTCTATTCTCATAAAACCTTAAGTAACATGATGTAACATGATATGCAAGACATTTTTTTACTCATGATTTGAAAACAATTACAAAAAGATGTACCTGGAGAGAACTCAGTCATTAAGACCCCCTGGTTCCACATAAATTATGAAGGTTTCCAATGGGAAGTTTAATATAACCAGGAGGTATAAAAGGGTTAAAGTTGCAAAAAACACTTGTGCTAATCACTTTAACAAAAAGGAGTAAACAAATATGCAACAAGTTAATTCCACCAGGGAATAAAAATAACATTGACAACTATATAGAATTGTTCTTTCATAATTTGGGAGGTTTTTTAAGAAATTTATAATTAACAAGTATTTCAGTGCAAACGCCAGCTGCAAATTTTTATAGAGTACTAAAACGAATGAGTTATTTTACCCTGGGGTAATGGGATAAAGTATAGGTGATGTACTTTCCATTAATTGCTTATGATTGCAAATATAAAAATGGATTATGAATAAACCCCCTGACTGGCAAATCTTTGATTTAGAATGCTGTTAGAGAGGAACTGGCATTATTACTACAAACTAGGGAAATTGGACCAAACAAAAACGTATATATTTCCAGCCATTTGTTTGTGATTGTGAAGATAAAAGCGGATTAAGATTAAACCCCCTGGCCAGCAAAATTTTGATCATAATAGTCGAGTTAGATTAACCTTTTAATGCATAGTCTCTCTGGGAAGGAATTGGTCATTTCTTTACTATTTTGCTTTTACCAGGGGGCAAATTATTAGAAATATAATGCAAAATAAACTTGTTAAAAGGTGATAAGACTCCCTGGTTCCTCACCAAATTATAAAGATATTTTTAGCTGCATAGCAACTTCTTATTCTCAGTTGTTTTCTGTGTATGAAAAATTTGCACGTCCAATGCCTGAACCGTTGACGGCCTCACTAA
This sequence comes from Bythotiara depressa, assembly GCA_027564595.1. Lineage (NCBI taxonomy): Eukaryota > Metazoa > Cnidaria > Hydrozoa > Anthoathecata > Bythotiaridae > Bythotiara > Bythotiara depressa. The sequence goes on along the minus strand of JANTOQ010089268.1, from coordinate 14,955 downwards.
TTTTTACATAACAGGAACAAAGATTTATTTTGTTAAAACATGATTTTGCCATGATTTTATGTGATAGGAACCAAGAATTGTTATATTAAATTAGGCTTTTACAGCTATTTTACGTGCTACGAACGAAGATTTCTTACATTAAAGAACTGTTTTGCCACGATTGTATGTGATATGAACGAATAATTTTTACATTAAAAAACTGATTTGTTGCAATTTTACCAGATATGAACGAAGAATTATATCATTAAAACAGGATTTTATAGCTATTTTACATGCTACAAATGAAGATTTCTTACGTTGACCATGCTGGTGATCTCTTTTCTAGCATATTGCTTTTTGTTTCCTACTTACACTACTGCCGATTAATGTTTCTCACAAATTACTTACCTGTTAACACGTACATCTCCTGAGATTAGTTTCTAATTGGAAAATTAACAGTTGAAATATTAGCCCCTTCAAACATCTATCTTCCTTCTTACATGGATAAGAAATAGCAGAGGTGATATAATTTTGCTACAAAGAGGCTATTATTCATATGCCAGGGATTTGCTGTTCCATTCCTGTATATGGAAACCAGGTGTAAAGGTTCGGACGACACTGTTTTCCTGTAGCTAAAAGAGAAACAAAAAATAATTAATAATTACCGCATTACGCATCTATGAGACACTAGCAAAAATAACGATGAGCAAGGTATTAAGTAACTGTGGCCTTATTTGCCAGATTTTGTTTAAATAAGTTTGTATTTATAGTTAAAATGTGACGAAGTTTTCCCGAGAGATGATAGGACACAGTGCAAGGTAAAGTATTATATTTGTACTTAATTTTTTTCTGCTAATTAATAATTAATAACTAATAATTCCCAGAGGTTTGTGACAACCTGTCAAAGTCAAGCAAGACAACATTATTATATAACTCAAATAATACGGTTTTGTAACTTGAATTGACCATAACTCCGCCTAAAAGGTGGAAATGTATAACTTTGTGCCTTTCTGGAAACCATAATTATTTGGAAGATATTTTATTGATTTAGGTGGTATTGGTAATTAAGTTTGTTTAAATTTGTGTAAATGTTTATTGTCCAGGGCCTATTCTAGCTCCTGTGGGTATGCGTGTGACGAAGGCGCAAAGGCAAAATATAAATGTAACTTCTTGTTAAACCAAGATTGCAAGGTCCAAATTCACCAATAAGAGTACGTAAGAGTAGGCAGCTCAAAGTAAGTGAAAAACGAAAAACATGGATAAAAAAGCACTAGTTTATCCAAAACAGGGCAAATAATATACAGGGCTATAGGGCAAGTTTTTCAATTTCTAAAGCACTGCAACAGTTGAACTCCCCTCCTAGCATTATGTTTTGGCCTTTTTAGGTCAAAATAATTTTTCACTTTTGCCAGCAGGGCATTGCGTGAATTGCACGCAATTTTGGGTTAAAATAAGCCCTGTTGTCCTTATTCTTATTCTTATTAAACATCAAATAGATTATGTTTATATTTATATTTGTAACAATGACATGGCAATGACAGCATCAAAGGGCATGGGTGCAATTTTCTAGAAACAAGGCACTTTTTGACCTCTAAAATCTTAAAATGCGGCACATTTTTAACTAATTATTTAAACTTTTTAACATCTTAACAAAGGGTATTGCAAACCCTGCTAGAATGTGTACTGAATGGTAAAGATATTTATGAATATGAGTCATGAATATAATTTCATTTTTGTTTACACAGTAGAAGAACAAGTATTTTGATTGGTTGCTTTTTGTTATCAATTAATTAATGAGCAGTTTTGACTGAGTTTCGAAAAGGCTACATTCATAGAGAAACAATTACTGGTGTTCATGTAACTTTTAACATTATGTTTTTAATGAAATATTTCACTGTGCACCTTAATTCCAGTTTCAAAAATATGTGTGTATGTTCTCCTCTTCCATAATTAGAAAAACCTTTTTCAGGAATGGGGGAATTATTTTGTCAAAATTATATTAGTTCTTTAAGTTAAGCTTAAAATTTCCACTTGCTACTTTTATTGAGCGCAATTTGTCGTGCGCCATTATTTTCTCGATTCTGATTAGCTTAGCAGAAAACAATTGATCAAAAAAGTCTTGTGATTGACTTTATGCAAAGTACAAAGAACTATGGGACAATCACAATAAAAGTAGCTAGTGGAAATTAAGCTTTAGACAAACTTTGATTTGAAGTTAATTATTAAAAAAAATATTTGCTTTTAGTACCAAGAAAAGTTTTTTTCTTTTGTGATTTTGTACACTATATGATGAATGCAAATGTTTGTCTAATGAGTGAGATAGAGACAGCAGAGCTTACATATACTATCTTGAAGCATGAAACCACACTTTTAAAAGAACTTTGCCTAGAATTGTATTGTATAGAAATCCATTTATGCTGTTGTGTTTTTTTTATTACTTAGCAACAGAAAATTATATGTATTGACTTATTTCAGCCAGTGCTCTCTGGAGCAAAACAACAAAACATGTTTTAAATACTCTCTTGAAGCATGAAAAAACACTAAAAGTTTGGATCAACAGCAAGTAACTAAAAAAACAAAACAAAACAATGAAAGTTAATGTAAAATGACAAATTACTTAAGAGAATTCCAATATTTATGCACGTGCATATTATCAATTTTATCAAGCAACTCACTGATGATCAATACATGTATGTAAAGGTTTCATGCTTCAAGAGAATATTTTACATCTGCATAACTAATCCATCATTCTTGTGATCTTAAAATTACTGACTACATTTCACCTTGGCCTTAGCCACCATTTGTGAACAAAGTTTCAGTGTATTGTTAACTCTTTTTTGTTTATATTGAGCATTAAATTAAAAAACAAATAAAACAAATGGATATTTCCTCTTACATTGTCCTAGTTATTCTGTTTATCTTCTTATACTCTTTGACAACATACATTATAATAATATTCTATTTCTGCCATTTAATTGCCCCTCACTTGTGAGACTTTTTCTTTATGGCAATGACTGTTTTGCTTGATGAGTGTATAAGCATCTGTTTAGAGAACTTGTGTCATTTGGTCTTTTCTCACTTATTATTAAACTGAAATAAAAAAATTTATGTTGTGTTCTCTCATAGCTATTTCAGTGCTTTGGGGCCTGGTTAACTCTTGGAGCTTTTCCAGCCAAATCTGTAGCAGAGAGTACGATATTAAAGTTGGCTTTTGAAAATTTGGTAAGAAAACCTTTCATATCTCCATTGTTGATGATTGTTGAGGACTCAGAGCACTTGTTGTGTAGTGGATTCATTCACTAGCAACTTTCTTTGCCAAGTTAAGCACTGTCCTCCTTGGATAGGTCCTGGATGGGACACCAGAGGGAGATGCATCATGGTGCAGTGTACAACCCAGTGAGATGCAGTAAAGTTGGTGTTTGGCATTCATCAAGGGCCTTAAAATATATTGGAAGAGAATCACCTCATTTAAAGATTGTAACTGCCATCCTAAAAGCTAGTAAAAACGCAATGTATCCCAACTAGTTTCGGCCGAAGCCTTCTTCAAGGGTGAATGCGTGGTGTGTGTGAATTGTGTATTACAACAAAATAAAAAAATATATACTTGACAACTCTGAAGAGAAACTTACATCTTCCTCTAGCATCTAACTGCAGCTGTTTAATAATTTACAGGGCTGCTTAACGTGATCTATCACATATCCCACATAACATTACACTGTATTTTTTAATGAAACTACATAAAAAACTGTAAAGTTCTAGAGCTTAGTGAAAAAATAAATGATTTGGAAATTCATTGCTCTCTCAAGTTTCTTTTATTTCACTCATACTGAATCACTGTTTTTGTGGATACTTGAACTATGCCCTGTTTTATTGATACAAGAAACAGAACAAATTGGCAGTATTTTGAAGAAATTATTTTACTTGGGGATGTCTATAGATGTGTGATGTATGGTAAAGGCTTAAAATAACAATCATTAAATTATTTGCAGGATGTATGTACAGGATGGATTCTGAACCTTCTTTTGCCTTCGATTATCAAAGGAAATTCCCTTGTTTCTAAAAAGGTGATAAATCTAAAACCATCCAAAAGTTCCTAAACTAAGCAGAATTTAGGGGCACATGGAATAATGCTGTCCTGGAGAACAATAAGAAGTGCCTTTACCTTCGTTCCTAGAATATGTACTGATGTAATAATTTTTCATTCCACCATAGAGACTTTTCTATTTTTAGACTTGTGATTGTATTATGAAAAAATTGATTAGTGCAATGCTGGTGAATGTTTGTTTTGTTTGCTTTTAGCTTAAAGAATCAATTAGTGCCAATCTTCATGAAGCAATTACAGATTGCATCTGCAATGCTCTTTTTACTGCCGGGGTAAATATTTCAACTGGTTGATTATCTGGTTGATTACTTTTCTTTTTCCTATTATTCGAATCATTACAGTAACATTAAATCTAAGTGTTTTACTACATAACGAGGATGTCATATTATAGATGAATAGTGGATGAATGGATATTTGTCATTTATTTTTAGGATATTGTTAATCAGATGCCATTGTCTGAGGCTTGCTTTACATTTGTTTCAAACACTCTGCCAGCTGCATTTCAATCTGCCACAAAGAAGGAGGATTTGGACCGGTGAGGTTTTGCTTGATTTTTGTGTGTGTATTATGAATGGATTATAGCTGAGAATTCTTTTTTATGTCTTATTATTTATGAGTGTTGAAACACTACTCTTTCAAAATTGCACTAAAAATATGTTTGATTCTGATCCAATGGCTGGGTGATTTTTCCCATCTGCAAAACTAAATCTAAATCATTTTTTTGTTTCCAGTGAAGTAAGTCAGTAATAGATAAACTGAAGTCAGTAATAAATAAACTGGCACAAAAATAACCAAACTTGCATTTGAAACTCTCAAGGAAATATTTATGTTTACCTAAAAGTCACGTCTTCAAGCTCTTTTGAACATGTGCAGGCTTGCTATAACCAGTATCTTGCCAATATCAAAACAAATTAATACAGGGGAGTAAGCATTATACATTATTCTGTAGTGTATGCACTGGTGCAGCTCATTTATAGGACTGTCATTATGGTAGATAATCAACAATTAAAATTGCAATGGTAATGAATTTGGCGAATCATAGGCAGGCGCACAGGCAGTAAACATTAAGCCAATCAACAAAACAACTGACATGTAAATACAATAAAAAATGCAGGACGTTTATCATTTTGTAATAATTCTGCAGTGATTGTTTCTGTGTGTACCAAGAAGCACAAAGGAACAATAGCTAGGAAAGAGCACTGGTTATTATTAGAGGTAGCATACAATTTAGCATACCTTGACACTACTACCTCAGGCCCTAATCTAGCCCCCTAAAGGTCCAACTTTCTGATGCTGTCCCTCTTAACCTCTAAGGAAAAATGCCCTTTTTGCTAAAATGTTTAAATTCGAGGTATATTTTTAGGAAGCATGCATGACCACAGAAGTGCCCTGTTTCTTTTCTACCTGACCCTATATATATATCCACTGTATACATACATACACAATTAAAATGTACAAAGGATTTTTTCTTTTCCTTTCCTTTTCTGAATCCAATGGCTGTTAGCTAGCTAGTGTCCTTCTTAACATAGATTGAAAAAATACCGATATAAGTTTTGTGGGTGGCAGGGAGAAATATTTTTTAGGCATACTTGGATTGGAAACAAATTTATTTTTAAGTGAGGCCCAATGTTTAAGCATTTTAATAAATCTACTACAAATATGTTTCTATTACTACTTTGATCTTGCAGCATGAGATCCAGAATCAAATTCTTCAAAAAATTTGGAAAGCATCTTTTTTCTCCTCTACTGACTGAATATGATGTGCCTTTAAAAGGCATATTAAGTGTACTGGGCCTTCTTGTTCTGTCATGTTCAAAGAATGCTATATAATGCTGATGCCTGCAGTTTTTCATGTTGATTCTAAAAATGTGTTGAACCCACATTGTTACTCTCTTATCAACAATTGAGCAATTCTTAATAACATTTCCAATTGTGAAGGTCGTGATCACATGTTATCACAATTGTTTTTCAATGACATATATTACCTTTTTTTAGGTCAATCAATTATGCACGTATATTTACAGAAATGGGAGAGTCGTTTCTAGAATCAATAATAACAACACCTGGACAGGTGAGTTCAGCTTCCTGTATACATGTCTCTCCTAGTAGAGTACTTGATCTTTGAAACTCTTTTAGCACGTGTGCTAACTATCATAGATTAATAAGTTGCTTAACAAACAGACTTGTTTACCTGTTATACAATTTTGTGTGGCATATACTTATATTTTATATTTTTTCATGGAGCTGTAGCACAGTGGTAGCAAAATGGACTTGTAAACCAGAGGTTTTGAGTTCAAGTCCTATCTACGGTACAGTGCAGAGGATGACTTATGTTTATATGTTTTGTACGCCAACTGATGCCTATAACGTGATATGTGAATGTGCTCCTGTCGTGCAGTATTGTGTAATGTGCATAGCTGTAAACTCGCCGAGCTGAAAGCTTAGGGAAAAACACACTAAAGCATGTTTGTTTGAAGAAAATATTCTTCTTACATTATTGTTTTTTATTTGGTAATGCTGTCATTGAAAATATAGTTACTAGCAGTTAATCTTGACTATTAAGATTATTTTTAATAATTAGAGATGAGTTTATTAAGATGTTTATAAATTGATGATTATTTCTTTTTCACTTATTCATATTAGATCTTCCCCAGAATTTGATATGCTGACATCAAATAGTCACATGCCCACTACTTCCTGTTCTGTAAAGTAAACATTTTCTATAAAATAGACAAATTCCCTGCAGTTTTTTCAGCTACATCTCTGTTTAATTCACATATCTTTGTTAGTAATTTACTATGTTGATGAAGTTTACAACTTTTTTCAAAGGTTTTCACACATCATTTTGTGCAGGGATGTATATAACAAAAGCTTGTATTTATGTGACTTCTGTATTGCTTTCATAGGGTCCTGGAAGTTTACAAACTCTAGATTTGGTGTTATCATGTTCTAGCCATCCGAATTATGAGGTAAGTATATGTGATACAATGTTATAGTATTGTGTCTGTAACATTAAATTAAAATAAAATGCTCTGGCTTTATAAGGCCAATTTCCATTTAACATTTTCTTCCATTCAAGTGGAATTTTACTCTTGGCCCCCGGAAGTATAATCAAGGCAGGTGATATTCTAGGTCTCTTTTTCCTGCAACTATCAAAGGCAGTGCCCTATTTTTGGATGCTAAATATGCACTCAAATTGGGGGTCTGATTGAAAGATAAAAGTGCCCTTTTTTAGGAAAGCTGCACTCATACCCTTTGATGCTAGAATATTCCTTGCATGTATTTTACAACACTGTGCAACTTCAGGTGAATGAATGTGAAATGTATTATCCTTTATAACGAACTTCTAACTTTTTTCTGTCCTATGTTGTGCATCGGGAATTATTAAAAAAATTATCCCAAAAATTTTCTTTTTAAATTTTACTGTTATCTTTTTCTAAATTTTATCTACTAATTAATAATTATGTCCAAATCAAAATTGAATAATTGGAATTTCCTTTAAAACACACGCCGTCTGAATTATGAGTGATGCTAAAATAAAATGCAGCTGTAAAGAAATTAATTATTTGTCAGTTTCAATTATTACAGATGCTAATACAAATAGGATAAGTCACTTCTGGTGGATAGACACACTTAGCTTGTTTGCGAAGTATTTTAATTTCTTATATTTCTTTAATTTGTAGTTATTTTTATTATTATTATTATTATTATTATTATTATTATTATTTAACCTTTCTTTATCTTAGGTTTCAGAAATTTCCTTCAATTTTTGGTACCGATTTTCTGAATGTATCGCTAATGACCGTTCTCAGAAGATTATGGAACTTTTTAAACCTTATGCTCAAAACTTAATCTTCACATTATGCAAATGTTGTGAATTTGAAGATTCATATGTAAGTTTTTCTTATAAATGTAATTTTTAATTAATATTTAATTTTAGTTTTTCTGTAATGTTCTTATGGCTTGTGTTTGTTTGCACAAACCCGTTGCTTTCAAATCTAGTACTATTAAACCACATCAGCAGAAGTTAAAAATAAGTTTCAGTCAGAAAACTGATTTTTAAACAAGATGAAAGACATGCAAAAAAAATAATTTTCTTTATACCTTGAGTTTGTTTCAATATTTTTTTGTTTAGCTCAAGAGCCATGATAATTATAGCCATCATAAATACTATCTGTAAAATTCTTATGGCGATTCCACAGAACTTTTTTCCACAGAATGTAAAAATTGTCTTATGTCTACATGATGTTCTTGCTAGTTAATTAAGTCTCTTGTATTATTAAAATATTAATGTATATATAAATCTCTGGAAGTACCCTGAAACAATGTCGTGGCACAATAAACTGAATTCAACGGAACCAAATCTTTTGGTTTTGGTCTTGATGAATTGCGAGTTGTATATAATATAGGGTTGGTAGTATACTTGTATACAAATTTAATTGTATGTATTTTCTTTGTTATTAAACATGATACAATCTGCAACAAAGGGGAATTAACGTTTGTCAAAATTTTTCCACCAATTTAATAAAAACAGACACTAAACATAGTCTGAATACTAGAAAAGTAAAATAAAATATGTTGGAAATTTATTATAAGCCATTTTAAGCATTTTTTAGTTTCTACGGTTTTTTCTGGAGCACATCAATTTTGACGTCACCACTGCCCAATTATACGTTGCGAATATTAATAAACATGGGGTTTCTTCAAGTTCAGGCGAAAGTATTATTGAATCAGACAAGGATTTAAATGATACAGTTGGGGTTTACATGGGTTATGGAAACGAACCAGAATTTACAGAACAGAATATTAAAAATAGGTTCGCATTTTTTCTTCATTCATCTCACTATACTTCTATTTCACTGTAGAAATCTGTTACATTTGAAAGCTCTGCTATGTTCTAAAGAATAAAATATCAAAGTCTTCTTTTAAAAAGAGAGACAGTTAATAATAAAAGAAGAAATATACAAATAAACAAAAATGAAAGTTTTTTACTCATGAACTGTTGTTTGTGTTTCGTGTTTGAAAACAATCATGGCAGTTGGCTATATAACTCAACTGAGTTTCTTATGAAGTCAACCAGGGGTGGCGCTGACATCATATATGGAGTTAAGAAAATACCCTGACCTTAAAACACCTATAACTTTGGAATGCCAAAACCATTTGACATGAAATAAAAAGCATTTATCATTTATTTTTAACTCCTTTTAATCCCTTTACTGCCAAATTTTCAGTGCCTTGACTTATTATACAGAAAAACAAAAGTCTGTGTAGAATTTATAAAAAAAATTGTTAGATCCTATGACTGATTCCGATTATGTGTAAACTAAATACCATTTATCAGGTTTCTGATGCAATCTAAATCAAGGACATTTATAGTATCAGCATAAACAAAAAGCAGTCCTGAAAATTGTGGTCCTGAAAATAGTCTCACAAATGGAAATATTTGTCACTGACAGATAATGCATCACACGCTTTGAACGGAAATATCTGTTAGTGACTGTTAAGGGGTTTAAGCTTAGATTACATTCAAAAGAAAATTAATTCCGACATTAATTCTACTTTAAAGGTTCTAGGACTTCAGTTTAGGAAATTTAGAAAAATGTTGTCCAGATATTGTGACAATACTAAGCTTCATCTTATTTATTATTCTAGGAAGGTGTACCCGAAAAGGGAGATGAATTTCAAGAGTTCCGACTTCGTGTTCTTGATGTCATTCATGACGTTGTATTCATAGTCGGTTCAGCTGAGTGTTTTACAAAGGTAGGGTGTGATAGAAAACATAAAAATTATTTCTTTATGAATTTCTACCCAGGATAGCCTCTTCAGTACTACAAGTTATTGTTATTAACGAGGATCCTGCACTCTTCAGTACTACAAGTTATTGTTATTAACGAGGATCCTGCACTCTTCAGTACTACAAGTTATTGTTATTAACGAG